>JAHNEJ010002657.1:0-227702 GCA_022559845.1 Amorphophallus konjac
CGACTCCTTTATCTTTGTCCTTCTGCTGCTCGAACGCCTTGAAGTCAACTGTATTAACTTCTTTGGGCACGGGCCGCATATCAACTGATCTAGTCTTCTGGCTTGAGGCCGTAGGGGCGGAGGAATATCTGGAGAGGAAAGCCTCGATTTCTGCCACCACGTTGTTCAACCAGTCGAAGGACTTGATTTCCATCCCAATCATCTTTTCGAGGACTTCTTGCTTCAAATTTTGTTTGCAGGTTTACACTACATCTTCTTGATGTGGCGGGCGCCTGCACCTCATACCGAGATTCTGCCATCTTTTAATATATTCCAAGGTAGTTTCATCATTCTTCTGCCTAGATGCATAGAGTTCGGCCATGGTTACCTCCCTTTCAGCAATGTGGAACTGTTCCTGGAACTTCCGTTGCATATCTGGCCAGTCGTTGATGGATCCTACCAGCAGGTTTGAATATCACTCGAAGGTGAGCCCTGTGAGCGAGGACCCGTAGAACTTCAATAGTTAGGACTCATCGGTTGCCAGATCGCCCATCACGCTGATGTAGTAGGCTATATGTTCTATTGGCGAACCTTGCCCATTGAATTTATCAAACGTCAATGGCTTGTTGATCCCAGGAGGCAATCTTTTGGCTGCATGATGGACAGGGTAAGGCACCTTGTACACTTCAAATGAGGCATAGTCATCACCGCCTCGATCTGCCAGCTTCATTTCAATCATTTGTTCTATCATCAGCTTGTTCACCACCGTCGGATCCACCGGATCTGGGTAGAAATGGGCTTGCTACATTTGCGGCATCGTCAACATCGTTGCTTGAGGTGTAGCGGTAGTTTCCTGGTGTTGAGGGGCCAGATATGGTATCGGAGTCATGCCCCCTATGTAATTGGGTATTGTTGGCACTCAAAATGTGATGAACGGCGATCGAGCCGCAGAGACAAATGACATGGCCTACTGAAGTACATAAGCTGATGAAGAACAGCCTGCTAAAGACTTCTCAAGCTACCAGAGCCTTGAGTCACCTGGAATGAGCACCGGGGGGCTTCGCCTCGGGAGAGTCGAGATGAATCCACAACCAACCGGCAGTGCGACCAAGCCTGCCTAATGATCCGACACCGACTCCGTCGTGCCGCTACCCTACACCCGTCACCCGACCAAGGACGACGGTCTACCGGGTGGCTCGCCACCTGAATGAAGACTCTCCCGAGAAGGAAGAACGCCATCGGCCCTTCATTACAAGGAACCGAAGGCTCTAACAGCAGAAGGTGTCGATCACCCAACACGGGTTTGGCTTCTCGCGGTATTGGGTCCGTTAAGTGACCGAAGAATCGCCAGTCAAGGTGGAATTATTCCGGATGACATACCATCCCGCAAGGAAGCTCCAAACACAAGTCAAGCCGAGCCGGAAGCACCAATCACAATGTCGAAGGCCGTATCAGCGGAATACCCGCGTGCTCGAGCCGAACACACACGAAGTTCCAATTAAGGCCATTCATCGTGCCGAGAGCTTTGTCAATGCCCGCCAAGGTTTTTCCAAGGACCATGGCAAGAGGAAGAGGCGACGGGAGAGTCCGGAATCATCCCCGGACCCATCGGCCAGCCCGCGTCGAGCATACAAGCTAAATCGGCGCACAAGAGGCCACCGGTGCCCCTTAATCCGGCGCCACTAAATCCGGCGCGCCAAAAACAATTGGGGGACATTTCTCCCGGCGCCACTGGATCCGGCGCGCCCTTCGTGGCACCGGATTAGCTGGTCGCTATAATGGCAACCCACGTTTGACGAAGGAAGAGAGAGAGGGGGGGAAGACATTCAGAAGAAAAAAAAGAGAGGCCTGAGGGTTTTCGTGTGGAAAAAGTCTCCCGCATGAGCGTCTCCACGGCCGCCACCTTGCTCTGCCCGAACCTCTCGGTGCCGGAGAAGAAGAGCGTCTGCTTCTTTATCTATTTAGGTGGGTCGTTGTAATTTCCCCGTGGATCCCCCTCTGTTCAGATTTCTCCTCCGGTACAATGTAAGTGAGAAGGGGGGAAGAAAGGCGATGATATGAGCCTTGCTTCCTCCCCCCTTTTCACCATCTCGGTGATTCTCCATCTCGCCCTCTGTAATTTCTTCCCTCTCTATTAATGAAAAAGGTGACCATGTGACAACGTCGGCACCGGAACGATAACTTGTTTAGCTTTTCTTCTTTCGTTTATGGAATGAATGGATATGTCAGCGAGCCGAGGGGTCTAATCCTCTTGTCCTTCCTCTGCACCGTTCCTTTTCTTTCATTACATTTTCTTCTTGCGGCTGGTGAAACGGCACCGTGCAATAGTGCCGGCGTCGGGGAGGGTGATGTGCATAGAACGAACGGACGTGGGCATGCCCAGCGGCGTAGTTACCTCTCCCGTATGCTTCTTCTTCTATCTGTATGTGCGTCCACTGGATTTGCTTCCCCGACGCCGATTATGCCCTGCTACGTAGTGGGCTACAGCAACTTCTCCCCTCTCCCCGGGGTTTCTCTTCCGTTCGAACGCCAAGGTTTTCACCGCTGGAGGCATACACATATGTGTGCTTCTCCGAATGATATTGGGTTGTCCTCTTACCTTCCTTCCTGTTCTCGACCATGAACAGGAGGGTATTGTTGACACCCGTTTTATACCCAATAAGTCGGGTCGTCTCCTTATTCATTCTTTATGATGCTCCGAGTTGTTCATTCTTTGACGAGTCTCTTGATCAGTTGAAACCTGTTTTTTGGGTCTTGAGTTCCTGGATTAAGATGTGGCTCCCGGTGGCATTTCGTTGGTAAAGCTTGGTAATCCTCTTCATTATATTTTTTGAACCTCAATGTTAAATAACGGTCCCAGTCCGGCGCGTTACTTCCTTCTGACGGATATATCCTGGACCGTTACTCTTTGAAGAGTCCTAAAGTCTAAAGCCTCGTTGTCAGTGCTTATCCTTTTAATTCTACGTTGATAATAACGGTCTGTCGTGCAGCCGTTGCTTCACTATGACGCCCTATGTCTTGGCCGTCACTTCCTTGAAGAGTCCGACTTGTTGGGTCTTCTTCCCGTTGATCTTATCCTTTGGGATAAGGTTGAAAGTGACGGATGATCCTTGGTGCGTTACTTCCAAGTGGCGGTCTGTCGTGCAGCCGTTACTTCCTTCTGAGAGTCCTGACAGTTCAGGCCTTTTCTCTGCTACTCCGTGGTAGAGATAAGTTTTTGGATTGACGTTATCTCTTTCAAATCCGATCCTCAGGACCTCCCGTTTGTTTCTATGGACTCTTGGTGATATTATCTTCGAGGATTTGCAAAGATTTATCCTTCTTTCCTGCTGAATTATCCTCTACTCAACCTAAGGGTTTGAGGGTCTATAAATAGAACCTTTGACCACATGGCAAGGGAAGAGGAGATTTGAATTCACGACAAAGTGCTGCCGAACTCAGGAGTCATCTTCATCCAGGAGGAACTGCTTCCCACGTCCATCCATCTTCCAATCAAGGGAGTACTTTTAGTTTTGGTCTTTCAAGTTCATCATTGCATGCTTGAGTTCTTCCTTGGTTTTTTCTTAAACAAAGCATTGTCCCTCCTCCTCCTCCACGTTTTTCACTGTTCTTTAAGCATACAACCACCTTCACAACTTTTAAAAACGCCCAGAGGGGTTAAAAAACCAAAACTCCCCAGTAATTCCCTCTCCTTTTGATGTTCTTAAGATTTTTAAGAATTGATGCTATGCTTGTGAAGAGGGCTAATTGAGGTTGTCTTGTCTTGTTTTTCTACGTTTTGACAGGTTTACAGGTTCATTAGCATGAGGCCCTAGTCTTCTAGCCGGCTGGAAGAGTTGGAGTTAAAAGAATTCAAGCTTTACTACTGCAGGTTGTCTGACGGTCTACTGCAGGCGCGTCACTTTCTTCTGGCGGTCTATCGTGCGGCCGTCGCTTCTAAGCGACGCATAGGGTTCTGGCTGTTACTTCCAAGTTGATCTGCAGGCTTTCTTTGGTCTTCTCTCCCGTGGGCGGGTGTTTCATCCACCTATTTCCAAGGTATATTCGAGTCTTTGACTTGTGTTTACTTTGGTGGCGATCACATCTTTCCTTAGTATTGGGCATTAGCTGTCTTCTTCATCAACAATCTTTATTTTTCCTTGCTTGTCCCACCTCCACGGTGTGTTTTTATTTACTCTTTGCTCCACGCCCCGGCGTGTGTTTTTCTTTTCCTTAGCGTAATTTGATTGAAGTAGCATGCCCATGCTAGAGCTAGCTATGATTGCCTAGGTTCATGTTCACATGTTCATAGGTTTTGAGTAGATCTTTGATTGCTTGTTTGTCATCTTGTCATGTTACTTTGCAAACCTCAAAAGTAAAAGATCAAAGATAGGCAAATAAATATCAACAGATAATTTTTTGGCGATCACGGTGGGACAGCTTGTGCCAATCGTGCTTCTGATTCTTGTTTAAACCTGCCATCATCTATTTGTTCAGTTATCTTTTGTCCCCTTTGAGTATTGTTCATTCTGGTTTTCTGAGTTCTCTGACGGCCCTGTGTCCCCGCATCACAGTCGTCTGACGCAGGGGCATTAGACCGCCACTGTGATTTTGTTGCGTGAGCTCCCACGGGTTTCCCGGTTACTTCTGCTTAGTTTTTGGCTCCCTGGCTCATCTGACGGTCTCACCCCCCCTGCGTTATATATTATCCGACGGTCTGGCATTCGACCGTTATTGTTCTCTGACGCAGGGGTCTTCGACCGTTACTCTCCTGGCAGGTACGCATCCGAGGTGCATTTATTTCCGTAGTTTTTTTCTGTGATTTATTGCTTGGGTGACACTTAACCTTCCTCTTGCTTTGCTCATATCTGCATATCATGGTGTGCACTATTGATTGCTAGATTGTTAGGCTAGACTTTGCATGCACTCCGGTGCACATAGGGTCATTCATCTCTTCATACATTAGATTGCATTTTTCTACCTTGTTGTGAGGACCTCTCGTCTCCATACTCCTTGGGGCCGACTAGGAAATCACAGCAGGGACCTCCATAAGTCCCCGCGAGCCGTGGATTCCCACACGGACGCCGGGCTGGTTGTACCTTTCCCACCCCGTGTCTAGGGTTGCATAAGTGATTGAGTGGTTACACTTAGAGTCAAACCAAGTCCCACATCCATCTCCTATTAGGAACCCATGTTTGAGAGTACATATCGATCAATTCACTAAAGTTCCAAAGGAAAAGGGCATAAGAATCTTATCACATCATTCTAAGAAACTTGGTTGATTTTTTTTTTGAGTGTCTTCATATTTTATCACTTACATCTTGTTAGAATCACCTAAGTTTGGTTGCTTATTGTGTGTTTTGTGTTGGTTGTTTTGCATTTTGTCAAGGTTATCCGTTGCATGTGGAGTTGTTTTCGTCCGTCTGAATTCTCTCCTCGAGTCGCTTCTTCCTTCACGTTCTATTCCAATCCCCTCTTCGAATCCACCATGGCATCCTTCAATCCTCCGCGCTCCCAAGAGGACTCTCTTCCTCAAGGGCTCCTTGAAAACCCCCCTAGGGTTATCACTTTTTCCTCCGGAGAAGGGACTGCCCCTCTCCCGTCCTCCACCTCTATGGAGGGTAGTCAAGGTACCCCTTCTCTTTCTATTCCTTCTGCGGGTTCCGTCCTTCACATGATGGCCCAATTGGACCCGGCCCAACTTCAAGTCCTATACCAAGCTATGCAAGGGTCCAACGCTTCCCCCTCCGCCGCTGTTCAAGGTCAATATAATCCTTCCGTTATTGGGCCGTCCGCTCAGCCCACTCCGATTGACCTCACTCCGGTCCAACCCCGGACCATTACTTTCGCTGGCATGGAAATGGGCCAATCTTCCAATTCAGCCCATCAGTCCTTTGATAAAGGGAAGTCACCTATCCCTTCTTTTGCCCAGGTGGATCATCACAGTTCTGGTTCGATGGCTTCACAGCTTCTCATGAACCCTTCTGATTTCTTACACCCTCAGCAAGGGGTAGCCCAAGCTCATTCCCATCCGGGTACATCTCAGGCCCAATATCCTTCTTACGGGCTCCCTATTTCCACTGTCTACCCTTCTACTCATGCCTATGGGCCTCCCCCTTCTACTACCGTCATTCCATCCGCTCCTCAGAAGCAATTGGCATCCGTCACTACCCCTGCTCCTTCCCAAGAGCAGGACTTGCTTGACAAGTGGGCCGCCATGCAGCAACAACTCGACTTCCTCCAGAAAAGGGTTGGCCCACAATCTTTGGCCGATATTCCTATTCCGAGCTTCCAGAACATTCGATTCCCTCCGCAATCAGAGCTCCCCAACTATCGCAAATATGATGGGAACAGCAATCCCTTTATTCATGTGAGGGATTTTCTCTATGAGTCGGCGCAGTTCCAGTATGATGATCGCCTCATGGCGTACTTGTTCCGCCGATCCTTAGACGGGGTTGCTCTCGAATGGTTCTATTCTCTGCCACTGGAAGAGGCCGAGAGTTTCAAGGTAGTTAAGGACAAATTCATTCAGCGGTTTCAAGACAGGGTCGGGCCAGAATATTCATTTACAGATCTAGTAGCAGAGAAGATGAAGCCAGAGGAAGACTTTGCCACCTATGCAGACAGGTGGAGGCAGATGGCCGCCAGAGTGCCTGGCCATATTCCGGAAGAAGAGAAGGTCAAATTGCTGATCTCCAATGCCACGCCGACCTTCCGCAACATCCTGGCAATGAATGACATAGCTAACATGCATCAACTCTACAGCCGGGCGCGCTTCATACAGACTCAATTCAAGGACTCTCCTATCCATTCTCTTTTTGAAAACCAAAAGCCCAAGTACCACAAGAAACCACAAGGGCCGGTTACCGAGGGAGTCCAAACGAACGAGCAAGTGCAAGCCGTTACTTTTCCCTTTCAAGCCACACCCTTCCGCTACAACCAAAACACCCGCAATCCACAAAATTCCGCTCCACAAAACTTCCAAGCCACTCCACAAAACCCTCCCCCCGCCTTCACCATTCCACGAAACCCTCTCGCCGCACCACAACAACCACCGCCACCATCGCAATACCACAACGTCCCCCCGCCCAACGGCTACAACAACAACAATCCTAATAGCAAGCGCCCGGCTCCCCGGAGAGCCCAGTATCCTCCATTGCCAGAGACACTTACAGATATTTTCTCGGCACTTATGTCAGTAAATGCAATCCAACTTCCTCCGGAACGGCCTGTTTGGAACCCGGCGGTTGATCAGACTAAATATTGCATGTTCCATAGGCAGCCAGGCCATACCATAGAAGGATGTTTTCAGTTCCGAGATCTGGTATATGACCTTCATGAAGGGCAGAGAATCGACTGGGCCGAAATGCATAGGGCCATTGTGGAAATTAAAGAGAAGAGGAGGCAGCCTCAGGGGCAGCAGGTGCAGCAGCATCAAGCACCACAGCCGCAACAGCCACCCCAACAGCAGCAACCGCAGCAAGTGCAAGACCTGGGCATCCATCAGAACCCGATGCCGAATCATCCACCCGCTCCTCAGCAGCAGCCGCCGGCACCAGCACAAGTAAACGTAGTTCAACCCCCGGCCCCCAACGCCGGGTGGTCTTTTGATGATGATGGCGCCACACCGCAGGTAATGGCCTTCCACCACAACCTCCGCAACCCTTCCTTCATCCTCCCTACACAACCAACACCCTCTCCGCTCGTCCTACCATCCACACCCGCTCCAGTAAACCCTCTACCGCTCTCCATCCCATCATACCCTCCAACACCTACTCCCCTCGCCATCATCACACCACCACCTAACCCTTCGCCCATTCTGAAACATCCACTAGCCTTCCCTCCACCCGCGTCGACGTTCATCACCACCCCGCCGTCCACCAATCCTTCACCCATCATTCGCTCACCCCCCATTAACCTCACCAATCCTACGCTCCACCAAATCACCTCCCCCGCACCACCTATTCCACTCATCCACCCTGCGGGGCCCATCATACTATCTTCGGATGCTGCGGCAAACTGTGCCTTAAGGAGCGGGAAGATGTTCCATCGGAATTATGTTACTACTTCTAATCCCCAGTCCACCCAGCCAACGGCCGAACAAGAAGAAGCTGAACCCCTGCCGGGTACTCAATATGACTTGTTACATCATCTGGATCGAGTACCCGCTAAGATATCCGTGCTGGAGCTGATCAAAAGGTCTACCCTTCATCAAGATGCACTAAGGGATTTCTTACAGAAGGTAATGGTTAGTGAAGATATGGCAGTCGACAGCCTACCTACGGCACTAGCAACTATCTCCAAGGGGCCGGCCATCACATTTTCTGAAACCGAGCTCGCACCTCCGGGGGCTCGGCAGATGCCGCTCTGCATAACAATTACCCTGAACAAAGTCAACATTGAAGCTGCACTGGTTGACACGGGGGCCTCAATTAATGTTTGCCCACTTAGCACCCTCCGAGCATGCAACATATCTGAAGAGTTACTACGACCTACCCCCACTACTATAGCAGCATATGACAACTCAAGGCGAGCATGTCACGGGATAATCACCATTCAGGCCGAGCTCGGGCCCCTTACTATGGCCGTAGAATTCTACGTTCTCGATATCGACCCTATGTTCAAGGCTATCTTGGGTCGTCCCTGGATTGACACGCTTGGCGCCGTACCCTCCACCGCACATCAGTGCGTTAAATTCCCCTTCCAAGGGAGGATCGTCAAAGTTAAGAGCTTGTCCACGGTGCAGACAGTCAAGGCCATCTCAGATCAAGTTCTTCCCACACTCTGGCCGAGCAGCCGACCCGTTCTGTCAGTGCTTGATTTGAACTTTCCTTGGGCTTATACATCTCCTAAGCCCGTCACTACCCCAGTTAATGTCAAAGTGAAGCCGCAGATTCGAGATTCGAAAGGGTGGAACATCATACTAAAACTGGGCTATCAACCGGGGAGAGGCCTCGGTGCGCAACTGCAAGGAATGACTAAGCCCATACCTAAGGGAAGGAAAATGGGCAGAAGAGGCCTCGGTTACAAGGAAACAGCATTATCTATGATGGGTGATTCTGGGCCGCTTACCTGGGATTATCGTCAGCACTTTGTCAGAGGGCCTCTCCAGCCCGGCACATTAGCTCCAAAGCCGGTTCAGCCAAGGAGGGATATAGTTTGTCCGATTGCCAGTCCGCCTTCCTTGCCAGGAGGGTCAGATGATGACATGCTCGACTACAGTCAGGCCTTGCAGAGGCTCTTTCATGAGGAGGAACGCCAGAAGCAACAAGAGGTTCGGCTCGTACAGTGGAGGCCGAAGAAGCAGCCCGCGGTTAAGTTGCAGAAGGAGGAGAGCTCTCCAGTTATCTTCTCTTGGTCTCCCTCACGCTTCCAATCCTTCTTTCAGCAAAGGGAGTTCATACCCCGCCTTCCTCCTATCTTGATAAATCCATCCGTCATTGATCCACCGGAGAGTCTGTTCATTCCTTGTGCTCGCAGGAAGTGCCCGCGCGATGATCTATCCACTCTATTTACTCCTCCTCCTCCCAACGCTCAACTCCACGAGATGTGGTTCTCTTCTTCTGACCCCTTCTTCGATTGCATCTTTCCCGAGCTATTCCCTATGCAGCTCCCACCTCCTCCGTCTTGTTTTGTAGTCTCTACTGATCCCCAAAAAAAAACGTCAAATTTAAAACGGAGATTTCAGTGGAAGATTACGCTGTCCTGTCTCCATCCTCCTCTTCCCAGGGGCACGAGTCCCCTGCTCCTCCCCTTCCATTAAGCCTTCTCTCTCCTAGGTTAGGGTTAGGGTCTAGCGAGTCTAAGGAAGTAGAGTCAGTTAGATCTAGAGAAGTCGGGTCTTGTTCTAGGTCGTCCAACCCTTCCCATTCTGAGCCGCGCTCGCTTGCGCGTCCTCCCCGATCTGTTCCTGATAGGTTCTTGCAAGATTTAGCTCAGCGGTGTCATGCTCTTTTGAAGATTCCGGAATTTGTCGCCACAGCAATTGTGATTAAAGACGAAGAAGAAATAGAAGGGGAATGGAGCGACGACGGATTGGGCGTCTATGAGGTTTTGGATGAGAAGGATCCAATAGATGAAGACAGCGATGTAGAGGACACTGCCGATCTATATGCACAAGGATTAAAGAGATTCGACCAACCGTCGACGGCAGTGGATGAACCTACAAAGGAAATCAACTTGGGAACAGAAGAAGACCCAAGGCCCATCATCATCTCAGCTGATCTCCCTTCACAGGTAGAAGAGGATCTAATTAAAGTACTAAGGGAGTATAGCGATTCTTTCGCCTGGTCTTATGAGGACATGCCAGGTCTTGACCCCTCCTTAGTGGAACATCGACTCGTGCTTAAACCAGGGGCAACACCTGTTAAACAAAGGTCAAGGAGATTTCACCCCCACATGGCCTTAAGGATCAAAGAAGAGGTCGACAAGCTATACAAGGCCAAGTTCGTCAGAGTAGTCTTATATCCCCAGTGGGTGGCGAACATAGTCCCTGTCCTCAAAAAGGATGGAAAAGTGCGCATATGCATTGATTTCAGGGACTTAAACAAAGCATGTCCCAAAGATGATTTCCCGCTACCTCATATAGACGTCCTGGTGGATAACACTGCCGGGTACGAAGCTCTGTCGTTTATGGATGGATACTCGGGCTACAATCAAATCCGTCTCGCTCCGGAAGATCAAGAGAAAACTTCTTTCACCACGCCCTGGGGCACGTATTGTTATGTGGTTATGCCATTTGGGTTGAAGAACGCAGGTGCCACCTATCAGAGGGCGATGATGGCCATTTTTCACGATATGATGCACATATACATGGAGGCCTACGTGGATGACATCTTGGTGAAATCAAGAACAAAAGAAGAACACCCTTCTATCCTGGCTAAGGTGCTGCAGAGAGCCAGGGAGTATAAGCTTAAGATGAATCCGAAGAAGTGTGTATTCGGAGTCTCCTCAGGGAAGCTACTAGGGTTCATAGTGAGCAAACGGGGGATCCAGATTGATCCTAATAAAGCACAGGCCGTCATGGACATGCCTCCGCCAAAGAACATTACTGAACTTCGAGGATTGATCGGTCGGCTGCAATTCATTAGGAGATTCATATCTCAGCATTCTCAAAGGTGCCGTCCGTTCTATGAATTGCTTAAAGCGGGGGTTAAGTTCGAATGGAATCAGGATTGTCAAAAGGCCTATGAAGACCTCAAAGAGTATCTAACCAATCCCCCGGTTTTGCAACCTCCTGTCCCTGGGAAACCCCTAATCCTATACATCTCGGTCATTGAGGACTCCCTAGGGGCGGTTTTAGCACAAGTAGATGATGAAGGGAAAGAGCGGGCTGCGTACTACCTCTCTCAGTTGTTTAATCCGGCTGAATCTAAGTACACCGCTATGGAGAAGACTTGTGCCGCCTTAGTGTGGGTAGCTCAGAAGCTTAAACATTACTTTCTCGCCCACCCAGTTAGGTTGATCTCTAGAATGGACCCGGTCCGTTATCTCCTAGAAAAGTCCGTCCTTTCTAGTAGGTTAGCTCGCTGGCAGAGCTTCCTCTCTCAGTTTGACATCACCTTTGTTGTTCAGAAGGCAGTCAAAGGATACGCCATTGCTGAGCATCTTGCACATCTTCCCATCCCTCATACCGATTCCATTCAGGACGATTTTCCTGATGAGCATCTCTCTGTCCTTTCTCATCATCCCTTATGGTCTCTGCACTTCGACGGTGCACTTAACTCTCAAGGCCAAGGGATCGGGGCTGTCTTGCTTACTCCAGAGGGGGTAACCATCCCCTTCGCTTATCAACTTCGCTTTCCTGCTACCAACAACATCGCTGAGTATGAGGCTCTCCTGGCCGGCTTGAAGCACGCCTATCTCCTAGGCGCGCGTTATTTAAACATCATAGGAGACTCTCAGCTCGTCCTACGGCAAGTTCTGTCGACTTACCGTACTCGTGATCCTAAGCTCAAGCCTTATCAAGATTTGGTCACGCTCCTCGCTAAGCGATTCCGTAAGCTGATCTATATCCACACTCCTCGTTCTCTGAACATTCTAGCTGATGCTTTGGCATCTCTTGCTTCCTCCTTATCTTTCCCTCTCAGTCGTAGTACTGAGACCATTATCGTCCAGAGATTGGACGCACCCTCTCTTCAGGATCCCTGGTTTGTCAACCTTAGGAAATCTGTAGAGGCGAGAGCTGAGAAGGAAGATCTCAAGGAAGTTTCATTAACAGAGTTAGAAGAGATTCTGGACGAAGAGGAATTGCCTTGGTATCATGAAATCGAATTATTTTGCAAAGAGGGGTCATTCCCAAAAGGGGCAAAAGCCGAGCAACGTAAAGCAATAAGAAGAGCCGCCGCAAGGTACACTGTCATTGCAGGAGAACTGTATAGGCGCGCTACTAATGGAATGCTCATGAGATGCTTAGATGATGTAGAAGCTTGGAAAGTGGCCGAAGCGGCCCATTCTAGCGAGTGTGGAGGTCATGTCAATGGCCAGGCTCTAGCAAAGAAGATCCTTAGGCAGGGCTACTACTGGCCCACTCTGGAGGAAGATTGCTCCCTCTATGTCCGGAGGTGTCTCAAATGCCAACTCCATGCTGATAAAATTCACTCTCCAGCTTCGTCCCTCCATCCTATGACTGCTCCTTGGCCTTTCTCTATGTGGGCTTTCGACGTTGTCGGCCCACTCGGTGATCCTAATTCTCAGATCAAGCAGAAATCCTTTATCCTCACCGCTACTGAGTACTTCACCAAATGGGCCGAAGCCGAGGCGTACGCAGAGATCAAAGCTACAACGGTGTGCCGCTTTATCATGAAGAATATCATCTCGCGGTTCGGAGTGCCAAGCAGCATCGTCACCGACAACGGACCCCAGTTCGTCTCCCAAGAGCTTAAGGACCTATGTAAGAAGTTCAATATTGCATTGCATCATTCATCTCCATATTACCCTCAAGGCAACGGTCAAGCCGAGGCCACTAATAAAACCCTTCTTAAAATCATTAAGAAAACATGCGAAGCACATAAATTTTCTGATTGGCCTGAAAGATTGGTGGAAGCTCTATGGGCTTACCGCACCTCCGTCCGTACCCCTACGGGACAAACTCCCTACTCTCTGACTTACGGGATGGAGGCGGTGCTCCCATACGAGATCTTAATCCCTTCCCTTAGAGTGCAGCTCGATAAGGAACTTAATCTCGATGAACGTCGAGAGGCGTTGCTGGTCCAGTTGGAACTCTTGGATGAGAAGAGGATGAATGCGGCTGATCATGTTTCTGTTTATCAAAAGAGGGTTTCGCGTTATTTTCAAAAGAAGGTAATTGAACGAAAATTTTGTAAGGGTGAAATGGTTTTGAAACGCAAATTTATTCGGTCTGCAGGTCCTAGGTCCAAATTGCAACCTAACTGGGAAGGGCCGTTCGTAGTTAAGGAAGCTTATCCAGGGAATGCTTATCGTTTAGTAAACGCGGAAGGTGAGGAGCTCTCTCACCCGTGGAATGGGTTGTATCTTAAGCGTTTCTTTCCTTAAAAAAATCTAAACCATGTGCTTCTCCGGCAATAAGAACTTCCTCCCTATCTTCAAAAGGAGAGTCTCAAGTAAGGCAATCACACACTACACGACGTCCCTGGTCGGGCTCCTTGTTTAAACGACACCGTTTTTCCTTGGCCGTGCTTTAGGGGAAAGTCAAAGTCCCTGTCCGCTTCATTCTTCGGCTGAATCCAGGGGCAAGGAGTGAATAAGGAGGCGACGACCAATCCAAACTCCCTAACGAGAAGAGGTCTCAAATAGGGGCAAGTCCGTTATGACCTGACGCCACAAGGAACGAAGGAAAAGAAAAGAAAAGGAGTGTTCTTTACAACGAAATCGAAAGCATCATCTTAAAGTCTATGAATGAATTTTCAAAAGCTCCAACGGAAAAAGAAAGCTAGGCATGACAAGAGTGGCAGTACAGTTCCCCGCGGGACGTTATGAGCCCGGTCGCATGCATGCCTAGGTGGACAAAGGTTCGATGGCGGACATAAAAGCCCCGGCACAACAGACCGAATCTCTAATAGGGTTGTACGGTGAGGGAATCAAGTTCTAAAAACTCCCATATCTGGCCTAAAGCTTACCCCCATGATCTTTTTTTCCTTTTAGGATTGAGATGAGTACCCTAGGTATGGCATTGGTAAAAACACCGTCACGATGATCGGGTCTCGGCCAGGGGTTGTCACAATATTGCACGCCGATCCCTAGACTCAATCTAAAACGAGGAAGGTCTCGAGTTGCTAGAGAGGCACTGGTTTCTCAAAATCCAAAAACAACAAATTTTCTCAAAAATCCAAAAACAACAAATTTTCTCCAAAAAAAAAAACAAAAACAACAAATATTTCCAAAAAAATCCAAAAAACAACAAATATTTTCAAAATCCAAAAATAAACAAATATTTTCAAAAAAAACCAAAAACAACAAAGTCCAAAAAACAAAACAAATATTTTCAAAATCCAAAAACATTAAATACTTTTCAAAACGCCCAAAAATACCATCATATGCATAGCATGCATCGCATCTTCATTATGTTTTCGCCTATTTTGATAAGGCTCCACCCCTTGACCAAATATCAAGAAACGGTCATTATCTAACTTGCTTCAAGGCAAGGGGTTGAGTCTAAGAACAGATCTAACTTGCTTCATGTGTGAGTGTGTGCAGGATACAAGGGCAAGCCCAAAAGCAAAAGCTCACAACTATGCAGGTTCAAGGCATGTAACGCACCAGCATCAGACCGTTACAGTCATGTAACGGGCCCATCGTCGACCGTTACTTTCCTTCAGGCATGGGCCCTCTTCTTTTTTGAACCTTCACTTTAGCGGTCTGAGAACCTACCGTTACTTGAATATAACGGCTCGAGACCCGTCCGTCACATCCTTCAGAGACCGGGCTCTCGTTACTCTCATTCTGACGGCCTGTCGTAGGACCGTTATTTCTTTATGGCGGCCCTGTGCCCATCCGTCATATCCACCAGAAACCCTGTCTGTTCACATCAGTCTAGCCTTTCAACTATGGAACTCAAGATCATTCAACTATGGCGCTCTTATCTCATTCAAGCAAAGATTAATGAAATATAATTCTTGATAAAATTCAACTTCGGTTGTCAATTGCATGATATCTCTCATAAACAAAAAGAAAATCAAGATACATTCAATTTCTTATCCGCAAGAGGGCGGATCTTTCTCAATTCTCTCACATAATCTCGGCGTGTTTCGTCATCCTCTTCAACCTCTGCTTGCCACGGGCGTACCTTGCTGATCTCCCACATGGTCAGCGCGTTCCGGATTGCTCGTTCATCTTCCTCGGTCCCCATCTTCCTAGGTAGAAGGGGAGGGTAGTGTGATAGTGCAGAAACGCTGATTCGAGGAAATCCGATCTGAAGAGGGCATCGGTGCGGGTTGTAGATCGCCATGGTAGTGTTTCCTACTAGCTGGAGGTCGAGGCCTTGACGCCGTGGTATTTTGAGAAGAGTGCTTCGGAGGACTCTTGGTCGCATGATGAACTTGTCCATTGGAAGAGTGTTGAAGAAGAGGCGCCACTCATCCCGAGTTTTCTTATCCGCTGTCTTGCATTCAACCTGAGGAGAGTATCCAAATGCCCCTCCAATAAAGAAGAGAGGGTGGCTCCCGAAGATTCGGCTTGCAGAAGTTATGTCTTCCTTAGGAAGGAATTTGACTCTCACTCCTATCCAGCACTCGAGGAGTATCATAGAACCAAACAAAAGCCCTCCTAAGCAAGCCGAGCTTAGTCCTTCATAGAGGTATGAGAGGACCGCTTGAGAGATAGACATACCCCGCCACAGCCCACTAATAATACCAAGGTTTTGGATATCTAAAAGGTGATCGGTGGTGGTAAAAAGGAAGACCCCACACAAGCAAACCGCCACCGCCTTGGCTATGGCTTCATGTCTCTCCCGCTTATTCTTACAATGAGACACTACCCATTGTGCCAAAGGAATCAAGTGAATGTGGTGTGGGCTGATCATGGTCCTCACGTCCTTCGGGTTATGAATGAAATCACTCAAAATCAAGGACGGATCAATAGGCTCTATTGTGTAGCAAACCCGCTCTTCATCCCCCACCTTAGTCTTAGGAAGAGCTAGGTAGGTTTCTACCTCCTCTAATAGGACGGTTGCTTCAAAGGAAGGGAAGATGAAAGTATGAGTTTGTGGATGCCATAGTTCCACAAGTGCTGAGAGGCTTGGCCAATCGAAGGACAATTTCTGGAAATTCTTGCCTAAAACCAAGAGAGGTTGGAGGTGCCATGCCTTAAGGATCGATGTGACCTCTATGGGGAGTGCCTTTACCATGGGAGCCACCCACTTCAGATTGGAATAGCACCTTGGACCAGGAAGGGGCTTGAGAAAGGAAGAAGGAAGGTTACAAAAAGAAGTGCAGCAAAAAATCTGAACTTTGGGTGAGTTGTGAGAACTTACCACTCTTTGGGCGTTGGAGCTTAAGTGCTTGGGAATTGATGTCAGCCGATGAAGTTCTCCATGCTCTTTTCTTGCAGCTTTGGGGCCGGTGTAAGCTTTCTCCTCCATAGCCATCACCTCGAAGCTCCTCTTCATCATGCTTTCTGCTCTTTGGAAGAACTCCTCAAACCCTAGAACAGAGGCTTCAGCAAAAGTTGCGATTTTGATTAAGGTTCCAAGTTGCTAAAGCTTATATTTAACTTTGGAAGGGTAAGACTCGGGCTAGAAGGCTTTATCTTCAATTAGGATAAGTTCTAGCGGTGGTTTAAGTAGCTAAACCTCGGGTTTTAGTTGTCTCGGCTCAATCCGATTCGGATTACAACCCAGACTCTAACGGTCCATCGTGCGGCCGTTATTTCATTCTGACGCGCCAGCCCTTGGCCGTCGCATTTTCTGTGGGTTTCAATTCCCCGAATCATGTTCTGTGGAGAATAACGGTCTAAGGGTCTACCGTTATTTTTTGTAACGCACAAGCCCTGAGCCGTCACATTCTCAGCTACTCAGTTCCTTCTCTTTTGGGCAAAAACACTTCCTGACGGTCTTGCTTAGGACCGTCTCTTTCTGACGCGTCCCCTTCGGACCGTCGCATTTCCTGCTAGTTGCCCTGGACAACTATCGTTCTGCCATGATTAACGGTCTGACCCTTGGCCGTTATTTGCATTTGACGCACCCTCGATTGGCCGTCGTTTATCCTGATGCCCCACTGCCGGAGTGGGTCTCTGATCATTAACGGTCTTTCACCAGAGCGTCGTTTTGATTATGGCGGTCAGATCTTAGACCGTCACTTTCTCTGCTGCTGGGTTCAGACTGTTCCTTCTGCCCTTGCCTAGACCTGGCGGTCTTTCACATTATACACCTCGTCCTCTTCCCATTTTCATGCATTCCTGCATACATCTCATTCATTTCATTCATCCACATTTCGTCCATCCTGCTATTTTTCACATTCATTCATTCACGCTTACATAAAATTAAAACAAAACAGAAAGCTAAAAAGAGAGGGATCTCATTCCATTTTGCCAAAGGTTCTATACAAATGATAAATGAAAACATAAGAAAAGGCATCATTCGGTCGGCTTATCCGCCGGGCCACCCTCATCCTCCCCCTCCTTAGGTTTCTTCGCGGGTGGCGGTGCTATGGAAGCACTCTCCTCCTGCTGTCCTCTCTCTGCCCTCTCATTCCTCCGCTGGGCGGAGGAGCTGACAAGGAAATCCCCGACTGAGCCGCTAGGGGCAGCACTCCTATGTACACCACTCTGGGAGGTGCATCGCTCCGGTCCCCGGCCGATCATCCGCACCGTCCGCTCCAGTGTCCGCAGCTCGATCTTCAGTGTAAAGATCTGACGCCGCGTCTCCCGCGCCTCGGTCCGGTAGCGATCCAAGTCGGCCGTCCCGATCCGAAGCTCCTCCACCTCAGCTCGTGCCCGCGCTAACTCCTTCCGGAGTTGTTCCATCTCTGCGTCATCTGGGCGTCGCGGGGTCTCTGCTCTCAGCCGGGCCATCTCTGCCCGTACTAGCTCCGTCTCTGCTCGGGCTCGATCAGTCTCGGCCCGGCTTCTCTCTACCTCAGCTCTCGCCTGGCTGGCCTCGGCCACCGCTGCTGCTAGGTCCCTCACCTGTAGATTGCATTTCATATCATTTAGTCATGAAGCATTTAATTAGGCATGATCATGAGTTTTTTAGTCTCTTACCCGCTCCGCGAGGGTGGCCTCCGCCTCCTCGGCCCGGGCAACTGCCCGAGCAAAGTCGGCCTCCTGCTCAGCCCTGCCTCCCGCAGGCTGCGAGGAAGACGATGGGGCATCTGGTCCGGCACGTTGGGCTCCCTCGGCCCGCTGCATTTAGAAATCATGGTCAGTTAGCATTTGCATTTGCATCATGAACATCATTGCATGAATCATAAGCATTTAAGTTTTAGTCTCACCAGGAGCTCCAGGGCAGCCCGGTACCCGTCCCGCTGTTGGATGGTGGAGTGGAGTAGCCCTTCTAGCTCGGCTATCCGTCCCTCAGGATCTAGCTGCATTTAGAAAGCATGAGTCAGCATCCATCATCTTGCATTTTCATATAGAGAAGTTTAGAGTTTTAGAATTGCATACCGGTCGTCGGGTACCTCGGTATACCCGGTCGCCGTAGAATCGAGCGAAGGCCTTCAGGTAGGCCTCGTCGCTCTCATCCCGATCCTTCACAGCCCTGCCTCGCTGCCTCCAGTCAAGGACGTACTTCGCCTTCCGGGCGCGCCAATCTACATTTCCACTGATGCCCCTCGCCGACTTGCCTGGGCGGTCATCATTGCGATGCGGAAAGGTCACCTCGGGCTGGTGTAGCCCCCGAGTCCGTAGGATCAGCCTGTAGTGCAGGGGCTCGATGATATGGATGCAGTGCAACCATATGTCTCGCCCCCGGTACGATAGCGACGCCTCTACCCACGGTTGTCCCGTGTAGCCTTCGCTGCGGTACGGGGTCCATCTCACCTGAAAGCATTCATTCATTTGTCAGCATATAGAAGCATATAGAGGCATGTAAAGCACATAGAAATCATTTTGAGTCCCGGGCTTACCGATGTGTGTGGGTAGGAGTCCAGGTCATCCTGGATCGTCCGGGTCAGTCTAAGGACCGATCCCGTGTCCCTCGCCACCGACCATCGCCTCGCGATTGGTATGAGGCCGGGATGGAGTAGTGCGCCTCTCCCAATCCCCGGGAGGTACATATAGCTCCAGACCTGCATTTTGAAATCGAGTCAGTCGCATCATTTTGCATAAATCATTTACATGAATCACAGCATAATCATGGCATAATAGAAAGCATTTAAAGTGCATTCACCTGTAGGAAGGGCGAGAAGCCGCCCAGCATCGTCTGGCGATCCGTGGTGCTCAGGGAGTCGAACAAGAATGCGAGTACTGCTGCTCCCCATGCGTACTTCCTGACTCTGCTCAAATCCTCTATCATCGGCAGCAGTCTGCAGCTGATGACGTCTGCCCGAGTCGCGAACAGAAGCTTCCCGAACAGCAACATCAGGAAGCGCCTGAGCACTCTGTCTCCCTCTGGTCCCGCCTCTGCCGCCACGCGAGGGCGCACCTGGTCGATCACTCTGCCCAGATGCTCCTCAGGCAGCTCTCCCACGGTGATTGCCGCTCCTCTCAGCCCCAAGCTCTCCTGCAGCACTGATCTCGCAAGCTGGGAAGAAGACTGACCCGGCCTGATCAAATCTAACCCGAGCAGCTGCTGCGCTATCTCTCGGTAATCGCCGTATGTCCATCCGGTCACTGCGGCGCCGTGGACTCTCAGCCCAGTAATCCTCGCCATATCTTCCAGTGTGGGGATCATGTGGCCCCATGGGAAGATGAACGCCCTGCTGATCGGGTCCCATCTCTCGTGCAGTGCATACAGCAGTGGCGTGTCCATCCGAATCACCTCGATGCTGAGCACCTCGGCGAATCCCATCTCGGCAAGTCTCTCTCTCTGGTAATCGGGCAATGCCTGGTACACTGCCCGGATCTGAAGCCAGGAGATCCGTGATCTTCTCTTTCCCTGCATTGCATAATAGATCATTAATTAGTTCAGTTTGCATCATATACTCATGGCATAAACATTCATAATTGAAAACAAAACAAAAATTAAAAATTGAAAACCCTAAAAAATAGTTTGAATCCCTGGCAGAAGTAACGGCCCTGGGTTAGGGCGTTACTTGTCTCTGACGCACCCAGGCTGGAGCGTCAGGGGAGTGACGGTCGCTGGCAGGACCGTCACTTCGTCTGCTAGTTGGGGTTTTTTCCCCTGCATTCCTGTGGTCTCCCACTCTGGCCAAATGGCCTACAAAGTTCCCTAATGGGTTCATAGACCCATTTCTACCCTTATTCCCCACATGCATCCATAAATAAACACAAAAAAATCAAAGATGGAATCTAGGGCAAGGCGGCCTACCTCATCGTGCCTCTCTTCCTTTTCTTCTCTGGTTCTCTGGGTTCTTCCGCACCCAGTGGAGCTTCCTCGCCATCCGGCGCAACCGTGGGGACCTCTTCTTCCTCTCGTGGGGTTCTCCTTGTCGTTTCTTCCTCCACGATTGGCGGAATCGCCTCTCGTTCGAGCCGGCGGTGGAACCGCCGTATCGCCATTTTCTTCCCTCTCCCTCTCTTCTGTGGAGGCGGCTGGGGTGCCTCGTCGCCGGCCATGGTGGTCGTGGGGGGGTGGAGTCGCCGGAGCTCTCCTTGGTTTGGGGTTTTTGATTGTTTGGAATGTGATGAACGGGCCGTGACCGTTCGATTGTTTTTTTGAAATCTCAGGAAAATGTGACGGTCTATCGACCGGCCGTCACATCATTCTGACGCCTCTTTCATAGGCCGTCGCTTGTGTTGAACTGCTTTATCGAAGAATGTGAACCGCCTTGTTTATGACGGACTAGGTATGGTCCGTAATTTTGACGTGACGCCCCGTCATTAGACCGTTATATGCTTGTAAGTTTCTTGATGAAATGAAAGGTCCAAATGATGCTTAAACAACCCTATTTTTCTATCATGATGATCCTTATTGATGCCTCGTGCACGTACAATGGTTATGCCTTAATTATTATCATGACATTATTGTTGGCTAACCTATCTTTTATGAAAGGGTTAATGAGCAAAAGTCACGCTTGGCCGTTCGTCAGGCAGGTAAGTCAGGTATTGTATATCGCTCCCTCATTCCCCTTAATGCATTACTATATGTTACTTATGATATATTACCTCGAGAACCGGCTGGTCATTCATGTGTCCTGGGATCTGATGTTCCCCTAAAACAAAAATGATGATGATCTAAGTTCACATGATTAATCGTTGGATAGGCCGTTAGGTTGAAAAAATTTGGGGACGATGGTTCTGTCTTGCACGCCGTGGTTGCAGACGGTGTCCTGACCCTGATTACTTCGATCTAGCAATATTATTCTCGAGTATTTGATATTTTATCTTTATTTGCACTGTTTTAAAGATTTCTTTTTTTCCTTTTTGCCCAGCATGCATCATGCGCATTCTTTAAGCGTTTCATGAGTTTCGTCTGCTCAAGATGTCTCAGTGATGGTGAACAGCTGTGTTCTTAATCCCGAATAAGGAGAATCATTCCACTCTGAATTAGAAGGCTTTCTTCGATTTGCTCGCTCGATCTGGTTCGCTGAAGATTCCTGTCTGGAGTTTAGTCTCTTTCCTTTCCGTTGCCTCCGGCGGCTAGCCGTGTTTCCTTTCCTTAGTTAATTAATTCCTCCAGACTTGCGTCCTTTGGTTGGCTATTTCCTTGTGATCAATTCGAAGTCTTCCAGAAAATTCCTATCGCTTGTTGGTAAAGAACGGGTGTCGTTTACCTTAACGCCCTCTTTTTGATCCACTCCGCTTCATCTCCGCTTCATCTCCATGTTCCATTTTACTTCCGCTTCACCTCCGCTCGTTCCCCTGCAAAGAGGACGTTAAGGAGGGGCATCTGTTGACACCCGTTTTATACCCAATAAGTCGGGTCGTCTCCTTATTCATTCCTTATGATGCTCCGAGTTGTTCATTCTTTGAC
The DNA here is from genome assembly GCA_022559845.1 of Amorphophallus konjac. NCBI lineage: Eukaryota > Viridiplantae > Streptophyta > Magnoliopsida > Alismatales > Araceae > Amorphophallus > Amorphophallus konjac. Next base: position 21,968 of record JAHNEJ010002657.1, read on the forward strand.
GAGTCTCTTGATCAGTTGAAACCTGTTTCTTGGGTCTTGAATCCCTGGATTAAGATTGGCTCCTGGTGGCATTTCGTTGGTAAAGCTTGGTAATCCTCTTCATTATATTTTTTGAACCTCAATGTTAAATAACGGTCCCAGTCCGGCGCGTTACTTCCTTCTGACGGATATATCCTGGACCGTTACTCTTTGAAGAGTCCTAAAGTCTAAGGCCTCGTTGTCAGTGCTTATCCTTTTAATTCTACGTTGATAATAACGGTCTGTCGTGCAGCCGTTGCTTCACTATGACGCCCTATGCCTTGGCCGTCGCTTCCTTGAAGAGTCCGACTTGTTGGGTCTTCTTCCCGTTGATCTTATCCTTTGGGATAAGGTTGAAAGTGACGGATGATCCTTGGTGCGTTACTTCCAAGTGGCGGTCTGTCGTGCAGCCGTTACTTCCTTCTGAGAGTCCTGGCAGTTCAGGCCTTTTCTCTGCTACTCCGTGGTAGAGATAAGTTTTTGGATTGACGTTATCTCTTTCAAATCCGATCCTCAGGACCTCCCGTTTGTTTCTATGGACTCTTGGTGATATTATCTTCGAGGATTTGCAAAGATTTATCCTTCTTTCCTGCTGAATTATCCTCTACTCAACCTAAGGGTTTGAGGGTCTATAAATAGAACCTTTGACTTCATGGCAAGGGAGGAGGAGATTTGAATTCACGACGAAGTGCTGCCGAACTCAGGAGTCATCTTCATCCAGGAGGAACTGCTTCCCACGTCCATCCATCTTCCAATCAAGGGAGTACTTTTAGTTTTGGTCTTTCAAGTTCATCCTTGCATGCTTGAGTTCTTCCTTGGTTTTTCCTTAAACAAAGCATTGTCCCTCCTCCTCCTCCACGTTTTTCACTGTTCTTTAAGCATACAACCACCTTCCCAACTTTTAAAAACGCCCAGAGGGGTTAAAAAAACCAAAACTCCCCGGTAATTCCCTCTCCTTTTGATGTTCTTAAGATTTTTAAGAATTGATGCTATGCTTGTGAAGAGGGCTAATTGAGGTTGTCTTGTCTTGTTTTTCTACGTTTTGGCAGGTTTACAGGTTCATTAGCACGAGGCCCAAGTCTTCTAGCCGGCTGGAAGAGTTGGAGTTAAAAGAATTCAAGCTTTACTACTGCAGGTTGTCTGACGGTCGACTGCAGGCGCGTCACTTTCTTCTGGCGGTCTATCGTGCGGCCGTCGCTTCTAAGCGACGCACAGGGTTCTGGATGTTACTTCCAAGTTGATATGCAGGCTTTCTTTGGTCTTCTCTCTCGTGGGCGGGTGTTTCATCCACCTATTTCCAAGGTATAATCGAGTCTTTGACTTGTGTTTACTTTGGTGGCGATCACATCTTTCCTTAGTATTGGGCATTAGCCGTCTTCTTCATCAACAATCTTTATTTTTTCTTGCTTGTTCCACCTCCACGGTGTGTTTTTATTTACTCTTTGCTCCACGCCCCGGCGTGTGTTTTTCTTTTCCTTAGCGTAATTTGATTGAAGTAGCATGCCCATGCTAGAGCTAGCTATGATTGCCTAGGTTCATGTTCACATGTTCATAGGTTTTGAGTAGATCTTTGATTGCTTGTTTGTCATCTTGTCATGTTACTTTGCAAACCTCAAAAGTAAAAGATCAAAGATAGGCAAATAAATATCAACAGATATGAGGCCATCCCCATACTCCTCCTCTTCGCTTTCTAGACCCCTCTTGGTGAATGTTTCGTTGAACCTGCTAACATCTATGTGTGCAAACATATGCACACCCACAGACATTAACATTAGTCTGCTAACTCTACATGCTTTCCCACCGCGCCGTATTGCCATCTCGTTAGTGAGATTCGACAACCCGGGGAGGGGAACATTCCCCAATACTTCATCCGAATCACTCAGTCTATAGGAAATCATCTATTAGTGATGAGTTTCCCCACAGACCAACGAGTGTACAGTAACATGGGTTAATCCCAACACCTCAAATCCACGGCCCTTAGTGGGCCTTGTGGTGGCCGTGAGATGGGTGCCCCTCGTAGGCTGGCCCTCGGGGTTTTCCCTCTCTATTGGTCGTCCTGACTTAGACGTGGTACCGACTAGGGTCGTGTGCCCCTCGTAGGCTAGCCCTCGGGGTTTTAGCTCCCGTTATGAGTCACGCTATCGGTCTACTTTCCACCCACGGACTCGGTGCCCCTAGTAGGCTAGCCCTCGGGGTTCTCCTATCCGTTCAGGTTTGCCGGCCACCGTTGTGCCACCTGGCTTTCTAGGGGTTGCTCCGCCACGTGAGTACTCCCCGCTTCTCCCTAACAATCGTCCGAGATGGGGAGATGCTGCCGAAATTTCGGCTCGAACGAGTTTGACTCGAAACAACTAATGCGCTCGAGTACGAACCTCACGTGAGTCTATGACTTGACTTCTGGACGGTTTGGGGCCGATCCGATGAATGGCTGATTTAATAAACTCCCGAAATCTTCCAAAAACACTTCAATAAATCCAAAATAAATCGATAAGACCTCAGTTTCTGTGAGACTGGGCTAAACTGGCACCGTCGACACTCGGCACGCCTTAATACGGCGCGCCCTATTCCGGCGCGCCAGGAAGGGAAGCACGCCGTTTTCAACCCAACCCCTACACCTACGCCCCATGGCACCGCTTTAAGCCTTTCCCACGCTTGGACCACGCCGTTTAACCTTTTAGCTACGCATTCCGCGCCGGTTTCATTCCGAATCACGTCGTCGCGCCGTTTCAATCTTCCCCCCACCTCCGGGGTGATTTCCAACGCTAATGATAGAATTAAACATATCCTACAACCAATAAATCGAATAAGTTGGTTCGTCTAAACCTAAATTAGCTAGTTTCATAGTTTCATCATCATGCTTTAGTCTAAGCATTCATGCCGCATCAATGCATGCTTGAGTGCACGGGCCCTCAGTATATCAAATGACATTAGCAGAAAGCCAGGCAACGTCCGACGGGAAGCTCTTGCCATGCGTGATGGCAGACTTCGGACCTATGTCCTCCGCTGCGTATTGAGGGTTCCGCCCTAATAAACCATGCATGGTAGACTAGAATATCATGCATGATCATCTGCATCCTTCGCATTCGTTATTCTGGCCTCGACAGTCCATTATCTTGGCAATTAATCAAAGGTTTTCCCTCCTCGCGGGGGATGTAATTAACGCCATGACCTTTATGGTATGGCAGACTGCTGGTCCCGACCGAATCTCACTTTCGCCTGAAACGGGTCAGAATGAGCGCACAATAAACTCGTCACGTACGTGACTGGCACGCCCGTGCAGTCAATCGGTCAGTTAATTACCGGTTAATTAATCGGTTGATCGACGCGTGAATAAATCGAATAAACCCAAACAAACCAAATAATAATAATCCCATCGAAACAATCTGGCACGCTTGGTGGGACCGCTGTCACCTTTCATCTCTTTACCGAGATACTTGGGCTTCGAGGCCCTCTCAAAGGTTGCTGATGGTCAGTTTGTTTGGTCTTTTCAGGAGAACGATGACGATGACTGGGCTGACTGGCATCGGCATTGGCCCTTCAATTGTTGCCAGCCATGCGCAAGGGTACCTTGCGGTGCCCACGGTGTTCGGCAACTTCCCTACTGCTGTTGGCTTCCCCAACTTCTTGGGGTTAGCCTTTGTAGATATGCTGGAGGTGGAATCTTCGGAGCCCGTCGAGGGAGCTATAAAGAAGATGGAGCCTCTGAAAACTTGATGCTGCAACAACTCGCCCAAGAGTCCAACCCTGGTCCCCAACTACCTGGTGCACCATGCTGTCCCTGGGGTCCGCCCCGATGCTGCCAACAAGAACGCTGGAGGTTGCCAGCGCAAGCAATTATAGAAGAGTACTGCTGTGGTTACCAGATCTCTGTCTCAGTCCGGTAAATCCATGATGGTCGGCAGTGTGCGCGTCTTCCTCAACGGCCGCGACGCACGAATAGTCCCGGATCGAGTCGTCCCCGCCGTCCCTGTCCACAACTCATACCAAGCCCTCGCTGGAAGGAGGGCGGAAAGAGAAGAAGCCAGCCGCTATGGCCAGGAGAAGTTGGCCCCCAGGCCGAGGAAGTTCAAACAGGTGTGGGTCCCCAAGAGGGTCCAGCCTGTCCACCAAGCTGCACCAGTTCGCTGCCGTCCTGCCCGCGACGAAGTTGGAGTGAGGAAGGAAAGGGGCCTGGCCCGGAAAGAAGAAGAGGTGGTCACGGACCCTCCGCGCCGCGGAAGCTTCCAGGCCTATGCCCGCCAAGCCAGTGTCCCTACTGTGGGATGAAGATTTCAGCTACCTGCCAATAGGGCTCGGTTGGCCTACATTCCACCTGCGGGAGGTCGACAACTGTCCCCCGTGCTGCATCAGGGACGGGGTCGAGAAGAGATGACCAACATGGTCAAGAACTATTTCTGAGGGCTGGGCAACCCCTCACTTGGGCAACAACGGCTGATGCAAGTAGCCGCAGCCAATGAGGACTACTGCCCATCAATGGCAGTTGAAGAGGATGTAAGAGAAAGGATGACGGTGGTGTCAGTTGACGACAATGGCTATGATGACGGCTTTGAGATCGAAGCCGATGAAACCACCCCTAGGTGGGAAGAAGCAAGAAGGACTTCTGTGTTCGAGAGGCTGACCTTCCTGGATCAGGCTAAAAGGAGGGTCCATCGACAGATAAAAAGGATGCAGGTTTTCACCTACAATATGGATGGCGTGTTCGGCCGCTATGGAGGGCTCCCTGAAGACCCTCGCGAGTTGTCTCAGTTGGCCGCGAGGTCGGGGCCGAATACTCGAAGAACAGAAGCTGCAAGGGAGCTCCGGGCGGCAGCTAAAGGAAAACAACCCCTGGTCTACCACCAGTAGGATGATGAAGCTGCTATTTTAACCGCCAATGTAGTGACGGCGGAAGAAGAAGATGACGTCCTCCTCGACTTCCTGCCCGAGAGTACGACTGGGGAAGCAACAGAAACTATCCCCAGCATTGTAACTATGGACCCGTCGGTCCTGATGCTACTTCAAAGATACCGGCAAGAGATAGACTTGCTGAAGAAACAGTTGATGGAGAAGACTGAGCAGTCGTCAGCTTCCAAGCCGCCTGAAGTCCAGGGCGAATCATCCCGGGGAGCGGTCCGTCATGTCGACCCTCCGTCGCTCTACACCGTGTCTCAGTCGACAGAGTCAAGCATGGCGACAACTCAGCAGCGGCCACCACAGTCGCAGCCGCTAATGCCGCCGGTGCTCCCTCAAGTGCACTAGACACCCCCACTGCTACGTCCTCCACAGGCGACCACTCTGGTCACCCCGTACCTACAGCCGGCACACTTCTATCCAGAGCCAGTTGACCCCACGGTCATGAACCGGATGATGGTGGAAAGGATGATCGAGCTGAAGCTCGCAGAAAGAAGTGAAGGTGACTACGTCGCATTTGATGCTTATCGAGTGCCATACCCGCAACACCATGATGCCAAGCGGCTTCCCCCAGGGATCAACAAGCCGCCCAAGTTTGACAAGTTCAACGAGAAGGGATCCCCGAAGAAACACGTTGCATATTATATGACCGTCATGGGTGATCTGGCCACCGATGAGTCATACTTGCTGAAGTTCTTCGGGTCCTTGCTGACGGGGCTCACATTTGAATGGTACTCCAGCCTCCCGGCTGGGTCGATCAGCGACTAGTCGGATATGCAAAGGATGTTCAGGGAAAGATTCCATGTTACAGAGAGGGAGGTCATAGTGGCCGAACTCTACTCAACAAAGCAAAGGGTAGATGAGACAGTCCTCGACTATATTAAGAGGTGGAGGAACCTCGGAATGAGGTGTAAGCGGCCCCCGCATCAGGAGGATGCTGTACAAATATGCAAACAGAACCTCAGGAGGGAGGTTCTGGAAAAGATGATTGGAATGCAAATACGGTCCATTGACCGATTAAACTATGTCGTGGCCGAGGTGGAAGCCTTTCTGGTCAGACATGCCCCTACATTAACTGCCAGCACAACCCAGAAGGGCAAGGCAATGGAGCGGCGCTCAACGCCTAAAGAAGCGAACGCTCTTGATATCAAGGCGTTCGAACAATAGAAAGATAAAGGCAACAAGGTAGTCGCCCCACAGCCTGCAAAGCCCCGGACGGCAAAGAAGGTCCCTCGCTGAGGGACAAAATGAAGAAGGCCTACTCCTTTCCAAAGGACAAGACCAGGATTCTGTTCCACTGGGTAACGGAGTATGGCGTGGTCACCCTGCCAGAGCCGAAGAGGCCGGAGGACCTGAAGAGGAAAGACAGTCCAAGATTCTCCCCCTACCACCAGATGCTGGAGCATCCAATCGAAGACTGCTATGTTTTCAAGGACATCATCGAAGGGATGGTGAAGAAAAATGAAATAGAGTTGGGAGAGTACAAGGTGGACCCTCCTCAGTCGCATGAAGCCCCTCCCAGAAGGGCAGGAGTCAACATGATCTCCCTATACCAGGCATTACCCGAGGAGATCTCTGAAGCAAGTACGAGGAGCACCTATGAAACTCATTTCTTGGAGCCCGTGAAAGAACAACAGGGATGGCAGCAGGTCCCTATGAGGCATGAAAAGAAGAGGGCACCCCGCCCGAGAGTGGGGGCACATGTTCGTGGCGTCACACCACGACCAGCTCCGCCGGTGGCAGCACTGGTGTGGACCACTTCACCTGCAGTCATCAGAATACCTACACATAATCAGAGGAGACAAACTCCGCTGCCGGTGGTCAAGGGAACCAGTCCTGGGATCCACAGACTACAAGACATTATTGAAGGGCTAGATGAGTACGTGCAGCCCGAAATGAAACCCTTGCTAGTATGGGACCATGTTCCATGGCAAGAACTAGAACAGCTCTCACTCGAGCAAAAGGAAGAGGCTGATGTAGCATCTGATAAGGAGGGCAGTATGTTTTGGGGGCAGGCGCCTGCTGAAGCAAAGAAAAAGAAGAAACAAAAGAAGAAGAAAAGAAAGGTCGCTAAGGCCAATAAGGTGCAGGTTGTCGCCTGTAATACTCTGTCAGCAATCTTCAACCTGCTTGGAAAGGAGGAAGAAGATGAGATCTGCTTCACACCCCCTGTTAGGGGAGGCAAGGCCGAAGCCGCAACTGCTACACATGCGACCCGGTCAGGCCGAAAATGGGGGCGTCAGCCGTCGCCCAACCATAACATCATATTCAGGGGAGAGCAGCCCTACAAGACACCTCCCCCGGAAGTCAAGGGAGTCCAAATCCCTCCTCCGCCAGGCCTATACAACAAGAGTGGGGGCAAGGCAGTCCCTTTATTTCTTGAATTCATGAAGATGTCTAAGGGGAAGCAACCATGCCAGGAGGCTAACCCTGCACCCGGGGATGTTCACCCGTAGCCAGCATAATCTACCGAAGCTCCGAATACAGATATAGCTTGCCCCGCAGCGGCTAATGAAGAACACCAAGGATCCGGTGCTAACTAGAGAGGTGCCAAGTCTGAGGCAGATGAAGCAGGTCCGTCAGGGGCCGCAACTCAGGACTCTCCCAAGCCCAGGTGGGCGGAAGAGATGAAGCTTTTCAATGTCCGAGCCGGGAGCCGAATAATGAAGCTACTCAAGAAGCTCCCTGCTTGATATATAATTTGGGAGATCCTCTCTTTGAGTGAAGAGACCAGACAGGCGATCATCACTGCTTTGTAGATGCTTGCACATTTTGAGACCTGCTTGGCTGAAGTAGTGCCAGAAGCCAGAATGACCTTCACTCCAGAGGATATGCTGGTACCCACCATCAACCACAACAGGCCGCTATACATGAAGGGGCACCTGAACGGGAGGGAGCTGAACAGGATTCTGGTCGACCCTGGTGCGGCTGTTAACATTCTACCCTACAAAATATACGAGGCACCACTTCAACGTGCGTCTTGAAAAAGTCGGGGATATGCGTATCACCGGCTTCAATCAAAAATGTGAAGTGTCGATGGGGGTGGCAGAGTTCACACTTACCCTGGCAGATTTCACTACGACGGTGCAGTTCCATGTCATCGACTCTCGCACCTCGTACAAGGCGCTGCTCGGCCACCGCCCATGGCTGCATGAAAATATGGTGGTGCCTTCTATGCTCCACCAATGTATCAAATATAGTCTCCATGGGAAGGAGGAAAGGATATTTGCTGACCTCCACCCATTTGAAGTATTTGAATGTCACTTGGCGGACGTCAACCTATATGCGGGCTCCTCCCAGAAGATCTCTGAAACCAAAACCCCTGCGGGGGCATCAAGTAGTGCATCCGGCAGTAATTGGTATCCACCACCGCCGCGCGGATATGTCAAGCCCAAGGTGGTCTCTCATATCACCGTCACCGGTGGGTTGAATAGCACCTCCAGCTATATACCCTGAAGTAAATGAAGCCCAGGTCGATCAGCAGCACGACCACATTGGAGTCCCCGACGGCCTCACCAAGCCAATTCCTGGCCTTGTCAACCCCACTGTCGAACCTTTCAAAGCTTGGGAGGTGGCGCAGATAGATGGACCCAGCAGCTTGTTCTACACGGCTGAAGAACACCCTATTCCGGAAGACACAGACTGCTGCCTGCCCAAAGATATAGACAATCCGTCAATCCCCGTCAAGGGTCTGGCATTCGCAACCGATCGGATGGTCAGGATGTTCCAGAAGCAGCACATCCCCTCCAATCAGTCGCACAAAGACAAAGAAGCTTTCCAGAAAATGTGGTGTCCCGCGAGTCTGGACAAGGAACTGAGGCGCGTCTCTCAGCATCCAGGGTTGGGCTTCACCCTGGAAGAATATTATTACAGTGGGCGATATGAGGTGGACACCATCTCCACCTTCTACCCTGCTGAAGAGAGCCCACTGGGGGCAACTTTTGATGAATACCCAGCGGAAGCTGAATATGCCGAGCTGGCTCAACCTGGAAATCAAGAAGCGGAGGCCATAATTCCTTGCCGATGCTGGGAGCAGGTCTATCCCGAAGGGGCGGCCCTTCAAGCTAGGTTTGATACGGCTAGCAGCAGCGAGGCCGAAGATGTTGAGGAGGCTGGGACCTCTCCCTCTAGTGGAGTCCTACCAATGATGACCCCAGCACCTCTCATGCTAATCGGGGAAGCGTCAGCCGATTCCGATCAAGAGGTATGTGCTGCCAAGGAAGGGAATGCCATTTCTATCGAAGATACAACTGCCCCAGAAGGCGAGACCTCCTCACCGTCTGCTACAAGACTGGGATGTTGTTCCAGCCTAACGACAAGCAACCACCAGTCTGTCATGGCTGCAACCCCATCTATAGGGGCTGAGGCTGCTCTCTCGCCCTTGGATGCTGCAACGGCAATGGACTCGCTGATAGAGCCATCTGCACAGCTACTATTGAATAAAGCAGAGAACTCTTCGGAGGCTTTGATGATGTCGAATGAGGAAATCGAGGTCCTCGACCCCGAAGATGGTGTTCTAGATTTCGTCGACCTCCATCCGGCACCTCCGAAGATAGAAGATGGAGGCCAAGCTACAGTCGACGAGCTGATAGAAGTCAACCTGGGAAGCAAGGAAGACCCTAGGCCTACCTTCCTCAGCGCCCAGCTGTCCCCAGAAGAACGGGAGCTGTATATCCAGCTACTGTAAGAGTACCGGGACTGCTTTGCCTTGACTTACAGAGAAATGCTAGGTATGAGCCCTGTAGTTTCACAACATGAGCTGGCAATCAGCCCTGAAGCAACCACCGTGGCGTATGAGGCCGGAGCGCATTACTCAAATTTGTAAAGAGGTAGACAAGCTCATTGACGTAGGATTTTTCGAAGAAAATCAATATACCACGTGGTTGGCAAATATCATCCCCGTGAAGAAGAAGAATGGACAGATCCGGATATGTGTCGACTTCCGAGATCTAAATAAAGCCTATCCCAAGGATGACTTTCCGGTGCCAATAACGGAAGTCATGATTGATGCTACAACCGGCCATGAGGCCCTGTCATTCATGGATGGGTCGTCCGGTTACAACCAGATATGGATCGCGGAACATGATCGGGTCCACACTGCCTTCCGAACCCCTAAAGGCATCTATCACTACAAGAGGATGCCATTCGGACTGAAGAATGCTGGCACAACTTATCAGCGCGCAATGACCAAAATATTTGATGAGTTGCTCTACCACAAGGTCGAGTGCTACATAGATGATCTGGTGGTCAAGACCAGAAGAAAAGAAGACCATCTGCAGAACCTCCGAATCATTTTTCAGAGGTTGAGACAGTATGAATTGAAGATGAACCCTATGAAATGCGCGTTCGGAGTATCGAGCGGAAAATTCTTGGGTTTCATTGTCAGATACCGGGGAATCGAGATAGACCCCGCAAAGATCAAAGTAATTCAGGAGCTACCTACACCAAGGAACCTCTCCGAGCTGAGATCACTACAGGGCCGCTTGGCTTATATCCGGCGGTTCATTTCCAATTTATCAGGGTGATGCCAGCCTTTCCACAAATTGATGATGAAAGATGTTCCTTTTTACTGGGATGAAGATTGCCAGACAGCCTTTGATAAGCTGAAAGACTATCTGAAGACTCCTCCAGTGCTGGGTGCACCGGTGAAAGGTCGGCCGTTGATATTATATATAGCGGCCACACACAACTCTCTAGGGGCAATGCTGGCCCAGAATAATGAAGAAGAGAAAGAACAAGCCCTCTACTACCTCAGTTGGAGACTGGTTAGGACTGAGGAGAAATATACATATATTGAGAAGACCTGTTTGGCACTAGTTTTCACAGTCAAAAAGCTTCGACACTATATGTTGTCGCATGAAATCAGCCTGGTGTCCAAAGAGGATCTGCTGAAATATATTATGTCCCATCCGGCACTCAAAGGTCGCTTGGGAAAATGGGCGGTGATACTTATGGAGTTTGATATCTCCTATGTGCCGTGAAAGGCTATCAAGGGCCAAGCTATTGCAGATTTCTTCGCCGAGCACCCGGTACTAGGAGATTACCCGCTGGAACTGGAGCTTCCTGAAGATGAAACCCTGGAAGCCGCTCAAGTGCAGCCCTCCTTGTGGCAGCTGTATTTTGATGGCGCTTCCAGAATCGACACCTCGGCCACTGGGTCAGCCAGGGTCAGAGCAGGAGCAGGCATAGTCCTGAAATCTCCAGAAGGAGAAGTTGTGTACACATCTTGCTCGATAAACAAGCCGTGCACGAACAATGAAGCAGAGTATGAAGCCCTGATAATCGGGTTGCAGATCATACTGTCCATGGGGATTCAGATGCTGGAAGCATTCGGAGACTCCATGCTAGTTATAAAACAGCTGGAAGGAGAGTTCAATGTGTGAAAGCAAGAGCTCCTCCCCTACCATCAACTAGCAACCTGCCTGATGTCGAGATTATACTTCGTCAGTATCAAGCATGTCAACCGAGGATAGAATGCTCAGGCAGGCGCCCTCGCTAAATTGGCCAGTTCTTTGGCAATCCCGCCAGACACAAGCCTGAACATAACAGTGATCAACCGCCGGCAGGTCCATAGTGTGACAGATGTCTTGGTCGACGAACAAGAAAGTGAAGTGGCAGCTATGGAAGAGGTTCAACCGCCCGACTGGCGAGAGCATCTCCTTCGTTGGTTCCAGCACCAGTAGCTCCCGAAAGAAAAAGAATAAAGAATGAAACTCTTGAGGGTGAAAGACCCTTACGAGATGAGAAACGGAACCCTGTTCTGAATAATGGCGGATGCCCGAAGAAAAGTTCTACTTCGTTGCTTGTCTTCAGCAGAAGCTAGGCAGGTGATGCAAGAAGTCCATGCGGGTTCAGCTGGAGCACACCAGGCCGACCCGAAAATGAAAATTGAGATAAAGAAATTGGGTTATTATTGGCCCACTATATTTAATGACTGCTGCAAGTTCGCCAAGGCTTGTCAGAAATGTCAAGAGCACGCCAATGTGTCAAGAAGACCTCCAGTGCCGCTACACCCCACCATACCAAGCTGGCCGTTTGCTCAATGGGGCACGGATGTGGTAGGGCCACTGCCAGCATCTTCATTAGGGTGCAAATACATCTTAGCAGCTACAGATTATTTCTCCAAATGGGCAGAGGCAGTAGCACTAAGAGAAGTGACGGGAGAATTGGTTGCAAGATTCTTCCGGCAAAACATAATATTTTGGTTCGAGATTCCTAGCCGAATTATCTCTGACAACGGCAGCCATTTCAGAAATCAAAAGGTTTATCAGCTAGCTGATAAATACAAGATTGACTAGAGAACATCCTCCCCCTACAACCCTCAAGCCAATGGACTTGCAGAAGCCTTCAACAAGATGCTCTGTACATTGCTGGCAAAGACCGTCCAGTCTAATAAGAAGGACTGGGAAGAAAAGATGTACGAAGTGCTTTGGGCCTATCGTACCGTCTATAAAACCTCAACCGGCTGTTCGCCATTCTCCCTCGTATGCGGGCCAGAGGCTGTAGTGCCGATTGAATTAGAAGTCCCCTCGCTGCGAGTCGCTATCCAACAGGGACTAGTCAGCAGTGAACGAACTCACGCAAAAAGAAGATTGGAAGAGCTTGCCGAGCTTGAAGGAAAGCGTCTCCGTGCGCAACAAAACATTCAACTCTACTAAGCTCGCATGGCCCGTGCTTTCGATAAGCTGGTCAAAGGTCGAGAATTCAAGAAAGGAGACCTGGTGATGGTCAAAAGGAGAGAAGTGATGGCTTCTAACCCCAAGGGAAAGTTGGTCGAAAACTGGGTCGGACCGTATATCATCCGTCGAGTACATGAAGGGGATGCCTACGTCCTGGTAGACCACAAAGGAGTCGTCTAGTTCTCTCCCCTCAAAGGAAAGCATATAAAGTTGTACCACACGGCGCAACCGGCATTCCCTGAATAATCGAGATACCCTTACCTTGGTCTAGTGGCACTCCACCCTGGACGAGCTACTCATACCTTGGTCTAGTGGCACTCCGCCCTGATCGAGCCACCCTTACCTTGGTCTAGTGGCACTCCGCCCTGGCCGAGCTACTCATACCTTGGTCTAGTGGCACTCCGCCATTGCCGAGCTACCCTTCACCTTGGTCTAGTGGCACTCCACCCTGATCGAGCTACCTTCACCTTGGTCTAGTGGCACTCCGCCCTAGCCGAGCTACCCTTTACCTTGGTCTGGTGGCACTCCACCCTGTCCGAGCTACCCTTTAATCTTGGTCTAGTGGCATTCTACCTTGATCAAGCTACCCATACCTTGGTCTAGTGGCACTCCGCCCTGATCGAGCTACCCTTACCTCGGTCTAGTGGCACTCCGCCCTGATCGAGCTACCCACGCCTCAGGCTAGTGGCACTCTGCCCTGACCGAGCTCGCATATAATAAACAACATTGCCATTACGGGCCTTACGCTCTAATCGGCACGAATCTATCCCTTGCGTCAGCATTGTCTCCTTGCTGATGAATAAACCCTTTTCCTCGGGGCAAGACTTCGTGTCCTAGCCGACCTTTATACAACATTGCCATTGCGGGCCTTATGCTCGAACCGGCACGAATCTATCCCTTGCGTCAGCATTGTCTCCTTACTGACGAATAAACCCTTTTTCTCGGCGCAAGACTTCGTGTCCTAGCCGACCTTTATACAACATTGCCATTGCGGGCCTTACGCTCGAATCGGCACGAATCTATTCCTTGCGTCAGCATTGTCTCCTTGCTGACGAATAAACCCTTTTTCTCGACGCAAGACTTCGTGTCCTAGCCGACCTTTATACAACATTGCCATTGCGGGCCTTACGCTCGAATCGGCACAAATCTATCCCTTACGTCAGCATTGCCTTCGTGCTGATGAGTAAAGCCTCTTTCGAGACTTCACGTCCGAGCCGACTCTCTCAACGTCCTTCTGTTATATGGGTAAAAAAAAGAGAAAAATGGGGTTAAAAATAGAGATACCCCACCGGCCTTGTTCCTAAACCAGGACAAGGGCAAAAATAGCTATAACCCGACTGTGGCGAAAACCCAAAAGGGTGTTGCAGGCAAAATCGGGTATCCCGCCACGTGAAAACCCGAAAGGGCGCGTGGGCAAAAGTAAGAGGGGTCTGGCTTCGGCAAAAACCCGAAAGGGCGCTTAAGCCAATAAAGTGGTAATCTAAAAGTTCCTCTTCTTTCTCCTCCTAATGAAACTCCAGAAGGGCCGATCGTCAAAAGTCCCACCGGAGGTCTCCTACCAAACTGATGTAAAACCGACCTTGGACCTATTTTGCAAGCATTCAAGTTTGAGCAGCGGACTCACACTAGTGAGCTCACCCGTATGGCACACACTAGGGCCTGAAGGCAACTAGGCGATGTTGGAGAGGGTCCGAGGTGAGACCATGAGGCTCCAAGGGTTGGCAAGCTTGGGGAGAACCCAAAATGGGCCTAGGATGCCCAAATCATGGGCGGCCAACACACCAAGGGTGTGGGTTAAGTGGATTCACTCTCAACTCGCCCGCGGTGGTCACTCAATTTGGTGGCAATGTAAAATCGGACACTCTCTTACCGCCGACGGAGTAACTATAGCAATACTAAGCTAAGCAAGTCCAATACAGCAATGAGGGATGTTCAGGAGCTCACCTAGCCGGCGTGAAGACGCCGACTCCGGCCGGAGACGGGGGCGAGCGGGGAGGCGAGGGTATGTACCCGCACGCCGCGTCGGTGTCGCTTCAACCTGAAAGTGTAAAGAGTACAACACTACGCCTCTCGCAGGAGGGATGATCTTGGGGTGGGGATTAAGTTAATTACATCCAAAACTACCTCCACGCAGGGAGGGGCCTTCATCCGGCCAAGCGGGTTGGGGATTACGCAATGAAACTTGACCTCCCGAGCTCCACCGGTTCTGCCCTGCTTCAGGTTCACTGGACAGACAGTCGGAGACGGTGCTGCCACGGGTTCCACGGAACTCGGATCTTGACGAGACCAGCGCCAAAAGTTTCCAACTGACAGAGGATGAAGCTTGAATTTTTGGGGAAGCTTTGATACTCGGGGCTGACCGCGCCGGCGACTGGAACAGGACAGCAGCGTCTGGTCTCTGGCGGGTACCGAACTGATGCAGCAGGTTGCAGAAGTCACTGTGGGCTCTCCCGGACTCCGATTGGAATGAAACTAGTGGTGATGCGATCGTGGTCGGGGTAGCTTCGAGCCGGAGTTGACGGGGATGCGATCCGATGTGGGTGGAGAGAGGGGTAGCCGGAGGAGTGAGGACTGGTCTAACCTGGGACCACAGGGGGCAGTCTGCCGTCTCCGACGAAGAAAATTGGAGCAGAGGGTTCCGGTGGCCGATTGAGTCCCTTTTTCTTGGAGGTGGCAGCTAGCTTGAAGTAGTTTCTTCCCTCTAAAAATGGCACTCAGAGCCCTCATGAGCTGGCCGTGGCAGAGTCTGGGACCGGACTGATTGATTCTGCCTCTGTCTGGTGCAGATCAATGTGGCTGGTTGTAGAGGGTGCCACGATCTCTCACGAGCTCTGATTGAGGCGAGACCTGAACCGTTGGAACCGTAGCCAAGTCTTATTTCTGTCGGCACTGACGGCGACGTCGGCAGATGTCGGAGAAGACCGGGACGATCAGATGAGTAGAGGGGTGTCGGTTCTGGCTCCTGTAAACTGACCTGACACACTTGGAGTAGAAAATTTGTAACTTGAGATGCCAATGTCCAAATGCAGATCTGCTTCTTTAGGATGAAATAGGACTTGAGAGGGAAGAACTTTTCTGAAGAACACTTGATCTGAATCCCAAAAGGTTCGTCGTGGTCGGGCTTCCAATCTCGCTCTGGTTCTCTGCCTGGGGTCTTCTGCGCAGTCGTGGGAGATCAGCTCCTGCGGATAGCTCCGACCTCGGAAGCCGGCGAGACCACCACCGTTGGAAAGATATCTCGATGACAATTCAAGAAATGTAGGCCTTGCCACCTGAATCTTTGAGAGACGGTCGTGGCTGCCTCTGCAAGTTGCTGCAACTCTGCTGTCTGAAACAGAGGCTGAATGAGAAGAAGATGAGGGGGTGGGGAAGGGGATGGCCAAGAGAGTAAGAGGTGGAGGGTGAACTTGGCTGGTATGGGGAAGGGGGGCTGCGACTTTGGGTGGTTTGGGAGGTGGGGAGATGGAAGGGCACTGCCCTAGGGAGAGGGAAATTCGAATTTGGGCTTAGGGAAGAGCCCCTTCAACCTTGGGGAGAGGAAGGGGTGCTTAGGAAGTGGTGTTGGGTAGTTGGGGGTTGGGAGGTGGGGTGTGGATTGGAGGATGCCACCTTGGGTTGGGGGGGAGTTAAATGGGTGTATGGGGAAGGGGAGAGGTCTTAATGAGGGGTGAATGGGGAGGAGAGAGAAAATTCCGAAAATTGGGTGGAGGGAGAGAGAGAGAGAGATAAAGAGAGAGAGAGAGATAATGGGTGAGAGAGGGAAGAGAGATTTGGTAGAGAGGAGTAAGACTAGAGAATTTTTTCTATTCAAATGATTCTTCAAAAGTTGTTACATATGAGGAGTGGGGTGGCCTATTTATAGGCACATGACTTTTTCACAAAGGACCCTAACAAAAGACACAATGACTAATAACCGAAGGGAAGGGGGGGCATCCATGGGCCTAGCCCAATGAGATGGGCCCAATAACCTATCAAACCAACATAATGACTCAATACTTAGGAAAATGACTCAACAACCTAGGTACATGACTCAAATAAAGGAAAATTACATGATATTGACTCAAAGAAAATGTGAAGATTACATGACTAGACTCAAAAATACATGACTAACATAATGGCGCTTGCCGACGAACAATCCGAGTCCGGAGAAAATGTGGAGGGGCAAGGGATGCCCTCATCATACCCCCGGGGTGGGGAAAACTCGACCCCGTCGAGTATGGGTCCACCAGGGAAGTAGTACATCGAACTGCGGCTCTGGGTGATCCTCGATCTCCATACTCAACCCGCGACCATAGTCGGGGAACGGCGCTTCAGCTCGACAAAGTGACTCGGTCATACCCTCATGCTGGCGATGGGATCTTGCTTGCCTAGTATTGCCGCTGTGTGCTCACGTCGGGCTCTCAGGCTATTTGTGGTGGCACTCCGAGGGTGTCTCTCACAAGGGTAGGTGTAAGCTGGAGGCACTCACTAGGATCCACCGCGGTGCCCTTATAAGGTGCTAGATCCGCCACATGAGAAATGGGGAGAATCCCAAAACCCTTTTTGAAAGTTCAACCCATAAGCCGGGTTGCCAAAGCCACTCGAACTTGGCAAGGTCCAAGTCCTCGTGCCCTCAATTTGGAGGTGACCCTAGGGTAGAGCCACTCCAAAGTCATCATCGTCAAGTTACCAACTTGGAATTCCAAGTGGCGCTCATGAGTTTTTGCTCGCTTGTTGTGAATATCACCGCTTGTTGCTTGATATGTGCTTGGATGCATATGCCATGCTTGATGATGCGATGTGAGTGGGCAATGTTTGGTATGCAAAGGTGGTCCGGGGCAGCCACATGTAGATCGATCATGCTTTGATGCTATGAAGATTGTGACAGACTCAGGGGGGCCGGGACATCCATAGATGAACCTTTTATGCATGGGTATGACAAATGTCGGGGGACCCGGACATCCATGTATGCTCCTCTCATACTTAAGACTCATGATGAATGAGGGTGGGCCAATACATCCAAATACGGTCCACTTATGCTTCCTACTTGACATGTGGGTGATGTAAATGAATGTACCCGACTTATGAATCATGCCAAGTGGTGTTGTATGCCAAGACTTATGCACTCTTGTGACAAAGATGTCTCCTATGTGTGGGCCTTTGGACTTCCATTGGAATGGGTCGAAGGGGTCTAGAAAGGTGGATATCATGAGATGGGGCACTTCCTCGATCCCTAGGTGTATACCACCCAAAGTCATGGTTCCCATGGTGTAACCCGGGTCTGGGATGGGGTGGATTGGATCAAACATGGTGGGTTGGGGTAGGGAAAGGTAGGTGGTAGTTAAGGTGGTTGGGTTACTTGGGTTCCTTGACTCCCATTGGAATGGATCATAGGGATCATAAAGTGGGTTACCAAGGGGCTCCATGTCCTCAAGGTCCTCAAAAGGTGATGAGTCGTCTTCTTCTAGTGGAATGGTTGGGCCGGTGTATGGGGTGGGCTGGTTGGTCAAGGTTTTAGGAATCACAATGGTAGGGGAGTGGACCAGGATGGGCTCTTCCACTATGGGGAGAAGGAAAAGGATGTCACTAGTGTAGCAACCAATAGTGCAAACCGAGGAGATAGACCCAATGCATGGATGGATGAGGTTAAGGCTCTTGGGTTGGTCCGCTCCTAGGGCCAATAAAGAAGTCAAGTCTGATTGCCACTTTAGACCTTTGAGGAGATCATCCCAATCTTCTACCTCATAGTAGGATTGGATTGTGGTGTGATAGGAGTGGAGGGGAACAATTTGGGATGGATATCCCAAAGGTGAGAGAGGTGGGGGTGAGCTAGGAAGGGTGGGTCCTTGCTTGAGCCATTGGAGTATATGCTCATTCATGGTGAAGGTGGGTGACTCTTGAGGATCCGGGCTATTTGAAGTGGTAAAGGGTTGAGGCTTTTCCTTACCATTGGTGTGATCTTGGGCTTCCTTATGGGTGGGAATGGGTTCCGGACTAGCATCTACTCCCATGTGGAGGGTTGTGGAGGTTTCAATTCCTAGTGTTAATGGGTTGGGTAGGTCTAATGCGGGAGAATTGGTGATAGCTGGAGCATGGTGCACTTGGGGTGGTGGGCAAGGGTGGACTTGGATCGGAAGGGGAAGTAGAGGAGGCCTAGGTTGGGGAAAGATTGGTGTAGGAAGCGGGAGGTGAGTTGGGTGAGGGGTTTTGGGTTTGGGGATGGTGGCCATTATGGGCCTTGGTGGAGGGGTGGACACGGTGTCCACATGGTTTTTAATGGTGAGGGTTGGATGAGTGGTGGTCACCATGGAGGGAATTGGGTCGGTTAGGGGTCTCTTGCCCTTGGGATCATTTGGGGTGGAAGTGGGGGCTAAAGAGGCTTGACTAGTGTAGGTTAGTGAAGGGGGTTTTGGTTGGGGTGTGGGGGCCCTCATGGGATTAGGTGGGGAGGTGGAGGCCTTGGAGACTTGGGTTCTAGTGGTAAGGGTTTGGACGGGTGGGTTTGGAGGAGTGAGAGTGCTCCTCGAGTTTTGGTAACCCGGGTAGGAAGGGGACATATATTTTGCTCTAAGTTGCTCCTTCATGTCCTTCCAAGTGGTGATGGGAGTTTCCCTTCTAAGTATCTTTAGCCCGACAATTTGCATCCAATAAGTTTCCGCCCGTTTGGTAAGTTGCATTTTGGCAACCAATGCCTTTTCATCCTCGGATATATGATACCAAGTGAAGTATTGGTCCATTGTAGCTTCCCAATCTAAATATTCTCTAGGAGAGGTTCCATCAAAGGTGGGAAGTGGGAAAGGGACCATTCTATCGTCTGTCCTTGGGGCGGGCCTATTTTCTCCAAGTTGGTTGAGTCGGTCCGATATGTTATCAAGCCGCTCATTGGCATAGGTCAAGGCTTTCATGAAGTAGTTGACATGGCCAGGGAAGTTATGGGTGTTAGTGGTAGGCATCTCTTGGTGGCTTGGACTTATGGAGTGGGCCGATTGGTAAGGTCGATATGAGGTGGCCATACTAGGGGACAAGAGTGATGCACTTGAAGACTCTAAATGCATAGACATGCCCTAGGACCAACTTGATAGAGACAAGTTGTGAACTTGCTCTGATACCACTTGATGTAAAACCGACCTTGGACCTATTTTGCAAGCATTCAAGTTTGAGCAGCGGACTCACACTAGTGAGCTCACCCGTATGGCACACACTAGGGCCCGAAGGCAACTAGGCGATGTTGGAGAGGGTCCGAGGTGGGACCATGAGGCTCCAAGGGTTGGCAAGCTTGGGGAGAACCCAAAATGGGCCTAGGATGCCCAAATCATGGGCGGCCAACACACCAAGGGTGTGGGTTAAGTGGATTCACTCTCAACTCGCCCGCGGTGGTCACTCAATTTGGTGGCAATGTAAAATCGGACACTCTCTTACCGCCGACGGAGTAACTATAGCAATACTAAGCTAAGCAAGTCCAATACAGCAATGAGGGATGTTCAGGAGCTCACCTAGCCGGCGTGAAGACGCCGACTCCGGCCGGAGACGGGGGCGAGCGGGGAGGCGAGGGTATGTACCCGCACGCCGCGTCGGTGTCGCTTCAACCTGAAAGTGTAAAGAGTACAACACTACGCCTCTCGCAGGAGGGATGATCTTGGGGTGGGGATTAAGTTAATTACATCCAAAACTACCTCCACGCAGGGAGGGGCCTTCAGCCGGCCAAGCGGGTTGGGGATTACGCAATGAAACTTGACCTCCCGAGCTCCACCGGTTCTGCCCTGCTTCAGGTTCACTGGACAGACAGTCGGAGACGGTGCTGCCACGGGTTCCACGGAACTCGGATCTTGACGAGACCAGCGCCAAAAGTTTCCCAACTGACAGAGGATGAAGCTTGAATTTTTGGGGAAGCTTTGATACTCGGGGCTGACCGCGCCGGCGACTGGAACAGGACAGCAGCGTCTGGTCTCTGGCGGGTACCGAACTGATGCAGCAGGTTGCAGAAGTCACTGTGGGCTCTCCCGGACTCCGATTGGAATGAAACTGGCGGTGATGCGATCGTGGTCGGGGTAGCTTCGAGCCGGAGTTGACGGGGATGCGATCCGATGTCGGTGGAGAGAGGGGTAACCGGAGGAGTGAGGACTGGTCTAACCTGGGACCACAGGGGGCAGTCTGCTGTCTCCGACGAAGAAAATTGGAGCAGAGGGTTCCGGTGGCCGATTGAGTCCCTTCTTCTTGGAGGTGGCAGCTAGCTTGAAGTAGTTTCTTCCCTCTAAAAATGGCACTCAGAGCCCTCACGAGCTGGCCGTGGCAGAGTCTGGGACCGGACTGATTGATTCTGCCTCTGTCTGGTGCAGATCAATGTGGCTGGTTGCAGAGGGTGCCACGATCTCTCACGAGCTCTGATTGAGGCGAGACATGAACCGTTGGAACCGTAGCCGAGTCTTATTTCTGTCGGTACCGACGGCGACATCGGCAGATGTCGGAGAAGACCGGGACGATCAGATGAGTAGAGGGGTGTCGGTTCTGGCTCCTGTAAACTGACCTGACACACTTGGAGTAGAAAATTTGTAACTTGAGATGCCGATGTCCAAATGCAGCTCTGCTTCTTTAGGATGAAAGAGGACTTGAGAGGGAAGAACTTTTCTGAAGAACACTTGATCTGAATCCCAAAAGGTTCGTCGTGGTCGGGCTTCCAATCTCGCTCTGGTTCTCTGCCTGGGGTCTTCTGCGCAGTCGTGGGAGATCAGCTCCTGCGGATAGCTCCGACCTCGGAAGCCGGCGAGACCACCACCGTTGGAAAGCTATCTCGATGAAGATTCCAGAAATGTAGGCCTTGCCACCTGAATCTTTGAGAGACGGTCGTGGCTGCCTCTGCAAGTTGCTGCAACTCTGCTGTCTGAAACAGAGGCTGAATGAGAAGAAGATGAGGGGGTGGGGAAGGGGATGGCCAAGAGAGTAAGAGGTGGAGGGTGAACTTGGCTGGTATGGGGAAGGGGGGCTGCGACTTTGGGTGGTTTGGGAGGTGGGGAGATGGAAGGGCACTGCCCTAGGGAGAGGGAAATTCGAATTTGGGCTTAGGGAAGAGCCCCTTCAACCTTGGGGAGAGGAAGGGGTGCTTAGGAAGTGGTGTTGGGTAGTTGGGGGTTGGGAGGTGGGGTGTGGATTGGAGGATGCCACCTTGGGTTGGGGGGGAGTTAAATGGGTGTATGGGGAAGGGGAGAGGTCTTAATGAGGGGTGAATGGGGAGGAGAGAGAAAATTCCGAAAATTGGGTGGAGGGAGAGAGAGAGAGAGATAAAGAGAGAGAGAGAGATAATGGGTGAGAGAGGGAAGAGAGATTTGGTAGAGAGGAGTAAGACTAGAGAATTTTTTCTATTCAAATGATTCTTCAAAAGTTGTTACATATGAGGAGTGGGGTGGCCTATTTATAGGCACATGACTTTTTCACAAAGGACCCTAACAAAAGACACAATGACTAATAACCGAAGGGAAGGGGGGGCATCCATGGGCCTAGCCCAATGAGATGGGCCCAATAACCTATCAAACCAACATAATGACTCAATACTTAGGAAAATGACTCAACAACCTAGGTACATGACTCAAATAAAGGGAAAATTACATGATATTGACTCAAAGAAAATGTGAAGATTACATGACTAGACTCAAAAATACATGACTAACATAATGGCGCTTGCCGACGAACAATCCGAGTCCGGAGAAAATGTGGAGGGGCAAGGGATGCCCTCATCACAAACCCATGTTCGACCCTCGTCATCATCGGCGAGATCGGTCGATCTCTACCTTTAACTTGGACCTTTCATCCTTGCTAATGAATATACCTTTGCTTCGGCATGTGAACCATGCTGATGAACAAACCCACGTTCGACCCTCATCATCATCGGCGAGATCGGTCGATCTCTACCTGTAACCTGGACCTTTCGTCCTTGTTAATGAATATACCTTTGCTTCGGCATGTGACCCATGCTGATGAACAAACCCATGTTCGACCCTCGTCATCATCGGCGAGATCGTTCGATCTCTACCTTTAACTTGGACCTTTCGTCCTTGTTAATGAATATAACTTTGCTTCGGCATATGACCCATGCTGATGAACAAACCCATGTTCGACCCTCGTCATCATCGGCGAGATCGGTCGATCTCTACCTTTAACTTGGACCTTTCGTCCTTGTTAATGAATATACCTTTGCTTCGGCATGTGACCCATGCTGATGAACAAACCCATGTTCGACTGATGAGGACATCTCACACCACTCTCTCTGGCTCGGGTCGCCTGCTCCACTATGAGGTGGATCAACTATGATTCTCACATGTTATCTCTTTTATTGGGTCTTATATCATGTAATTTTTGCTTTAATTGAGTCATGTGTGTATCCTCTTTCTTTATTTAAGTCAGTCCATTAGGGTATTGGGCCATTATGTTAGCTAGTTGGGCCAAACTAGTGGGCTAGGCCCATGGGCACCCATGGGATAGTCTTGGTCTTTTGTCTATTTGTCAAGGGCCTTTTGGTCATTGGGAAAAAAGTGGGAGCCTATAAATAGGGCTCATCCCACCTCATTTGTAACACCTTTGGCAAAATTTGAAAGAAAGAAACCCTTGGCTATCTTCTTTCCTCCACTCTTATCTCTCTCCCTCTCTTTCTCCCTCTCTCCCTCTCCCTCCAAGAAGGGGGGTGCGACCTAAATCTCTCTCCTCCCCTCCCCTCCACCTCACATTTTCCCTCTCTCTCCTCCACCTCATTAGGAATCTTCTTCTCACCCCATTATTCAAACCTCTAGCTCTAGGTAGACAACTAGCCCCCAAGTTGGACTTCACCACCCCCTCCAATCCCCTTCCCCCACCCAACTTAGACTTCCACACCTTCCCCATCACATCCTACCCACATTGTTGACTTTCTTTCCTCTCCCATCACATCCCTCCACAAATTTTCCTAGATTCTCTCAACTACACCACCACCCCTTTGTTTGGACTTGCCTCCCCACCCCCAAATTCGTAGCTCCCTCCCACCCCTTGGTAGAACAAGCCCCAACACCCCATTTTCCTGTTCACATAGCTTGGTTTGCCCCCTCCCTAACCCCCTCCCAGATAGGGACCTCCCCAGCCCCTTTCCACCCCATTTCCCATTCTCATTTCCTCCATTAGCACCTCCCATCCCCACCCACCACCCTGCCCACCACTGCAGCAGCATAGGACGCCACTTGCAGCGTAGATCCTGCATCACCTGAGCAGATCCAGGCGAACACCTCAACAGCAAAGTGATTCTTCTCCAAGCTAGCTTTCCAATGAGGGCTCTCTCGCCTCCATCTGATGTCCGTGCTGACCAGGAGGCCGATTCTCACTGTCTTGTGCAACTGAGATCTGGCAGAACACCTGAAGCCAGTTGCAGATGCTACCACGGCCGCTCCTATGAGTTTCCTGGTAAGCCCTTTGGCCGAGGTGATCCTCCCCCAGTCCTCTTTCAGCTCCAAGAAGAAGGAGGCCATTTGGATTCCGGAGCACCCCGTTCCAGCTTTCTTCCCCACAGTGCGCCGGCTGTCCCTGCCTAGACCAGGTTGGACCCCTTACTGCTTCCCGGACCACAGCGCTCTCCTCCGACCTCAGAAAGGATCCCCGTCAGTTCCTGTGTGTTGCTAGCTTGTCCACAATCACGTCGGCGCCTGTCTCGTCTCGATCATAGTTCAGAGGCACCCGTGGCACTCTCTGCAACAGCTCATTGCTGTTCTGATCCAGACCAGAACTGTCCAGGCCGACCCCGATCCCAAAGTTGTAGTAGCCCCAATCGGAGCCCGAACAGTACCAAATTCCTGCTGGGGATTCCTTGGACTCCCAGTGACCTTTCAGTGCCAGCCCCGCCATCCGCAGAGGTCGGAGGAGCTCATGGCGCTGTCTTCTTCAGTCTGATGTCCTTGCCAAGCGTACGCGGATAGATTCGGGTTTTGTCGATTCCCCGCCTCATGCTTGGCCGGCTGAAGGCCCCTCCCTGCGTGGAGGTAGTTTTGGTTGTAAGATTAACTTCCCCACCCCATGATCCCCCTCCTGCGTGAGGTGTAGTGTTGTATGTTTCCCAATTTCAGGTTAGAGCGACACCGACGCAGCGTGCGGGAGCGTACCCACGCTTCCCCACTCGCCCATGTCTTCGGCCGGGATCGGTGTCTTCACACTGATCAGGTGAGCGCCTGGTTCTTCCCTTGCTGGATGAGTTTTACTTGTTTAGTATCGCTTCTGAATGCCCGTTGGACGGTGAGTTGAACGCCCGCTCTATATTCATCTTATTGTGTGCCCACCGCGGAGTGAGACACAAGAGCTTCCCCATACACGCGCCCACGGCGTACCGGCCGCCCACAAGTTGGGAATCCCAGCCCCTTTGGGGGTACAGCCCAAGCAACGCCAAGTCCCCGGAACGATTGGGTCCCACCCTGGATCCTCATCACCATCCCCCGGTTGCCGTCGGGAGATAGTGTGCGTCGCGCAAGTGAGCCGTCTACGCGAGTCCGAGGTTCAACCTTGTATGCTTGTAAGTTTAAGTCCATGGTCTTCGGGGTCACCCCCACCATCTCTGGCTGTGTCACATCAAGTGGTATCAGAGCGGTTATAGGTTTGTTCCTACAAACCTAGTCCTTGGGCACTTTTACACTAAGTCACACATAGGTGCACACCCGTGCATAGCCAACTTGACACTTCATGTCAACCCGTAGAGGGACCCCATATCACTCCGATCCTTCCTCTTCAAACCCCCTAATGGATCCCAATCCCCAAGGGAGCCCCGCTACCAGTGAACAGGAACTCCCTGACCATGTCAAATTCCTCATGGAGGCCATGACCAATGTCTTAGGGCGACTTGAAGACATAACAGCCCGACTCGACCAAATTGAAGAAAATAGGCCCACCCCAAGGGCAGATGATAGAAGGGCACCTCCCCCACATGAGGAGCCAGCCATGAGAGGACTAAACCCCGACCATCCTCCTGAGCATGGAAGGGACCCACCCTTGAGGAGAAATGATGGACACCCCCGGGACAACCTGGACGACCACCTCATGAGGCTCGTGAAAGTCGATGCCCCCACCTTTGATGGGTCTTACAACCCTAGTGTCTATCTAGATTGGGAGACATCAATGGACCAATACTTTGATTGGTATCCGATGTCCGAGGATAGGAAGGTCCGGCTTGCCAAGATGCAACTAACCAAATTGGCCAAGACCCATTGGTTGAATGTTGAGGGGTTAAAGATGGTTAGAAGGCAAGCTCCCATTACCACATGGGAGGGCATGAAAGAACAACTCAGAATCAAATATGTTGCCCCCTCCTACTACCAAAACCTCCTAGATGAATGGCAGGCCCTGACCCAAGAAGGGAAGTCCGTGACGGAGTACATTGAAAAGTTTGATTATTACCTTCTCAAGTGCGGAGTCCAAGAGGACCACGCGGTCACATTATCCCGATTTATGAATGGGCTTCAATTTCACATAAAAAAGGAGCTCTTCATGCGCCATGTGACCACCCTAGAACAAGCCTATCAAATAGCTCAAGACGCCGAGAAATTCTCTCGATATTCTCGAGTGGTCCCTCCTCGTGTGATGGACCCCAAGTCCATGATGCCTCGGAACAACCCACCACCCCCTCAACAGGGCATCCTTCCCACTCCCATGGGAACTCCTCCTGTCCGAGCAACCCCTCCTAGTGGGACCCTTCCCTCTCGGCCCACGAATGGCCCTCCCAACCCCACTCCCAATCGTCCCAACCCGGGACAAGCTCACCCTCCCACTAGAGCTGCCCTTAACCACCATAGCGGGCAGCAATGCTTTAGGTGCCTTGGGTATGGGCACTTCGCCAACCAATGCCCTACCAAGGGAGCATCCAATTTGTTCATTGAAGAGACTAATCTCCTACCCCAAGATGGGATTGAAGAAGAAGTGGAGGTACACGAGGCCACTCCCGATTGGGAGGAGGAGTATGAAGCCCACTACAACGAGTCCAACCAAGAGCAACCCCCCACAGCCACCAACCCTCACCTTGGAGTGGTTAGGTGCACCCTCACTCAAACCCAAGAGCATGATTGGAGAAGAACCACCATCTTCTACACCTACATCCGGGTAGGGGATTGTACCTGAAAGGTCATCTTAGATAATGGGAGTAGCGTGAATGTGGTGTCCCCTGACACCGTCAAGCTTCTAGGCCTTGCTGTCTCCCCACACCCGAACCCATACCGGGTAGCTTGGATTGATGCCACATCCGTGCCCGTTAGCACCCGCTGCCTTGTCCCCATCACCTTCCAATCCTACCATGGCCAAGTATGGTGTGACATTCTACCTATGGAAGTAGGAAGTATACTTCTAGGGTGACCTTGGATCTATGATGTAGATGCCACCTTCCTTGGGAGGACGAACACTTGCATCTTCACCCATGAAGGGAAGAGAATTCAACTCAACCCATCACCATCCCATCCCCTCTCCAAAAAGACACCTCCCTCCCTAGGAGGATCCCCCACCCCGTCCCCCTTTCCAACTCCACCCCTCCCTTCGCCAAAACCCTCACCCTCGAATCCTAGTCCTAGTATGACCATTGGGAGTACTAGGAGCATGTTGTGTCCCTGTGATTTTGATGATTTCTAACACTATGAGTCATTAGCATTCTCATCTCTTGACTGTTGACAATGTTAATGCAAAATTCCTATGTTGAAACTCTCGTAACAGATAGTTCAGAAACTGCAAGAGATGAAGCCCAATGAATGAGCCCAAGCTACTTCAATTCAACTCTTTTTTAAGCATTCTAATGATTGGTGTGAAGCTAAGTTCATATGTAAAATTTCCATGAAGGCAGAACATTAAGTTTCTCAAGATCAGTAGACTTCTGAAATCCAGAGGAAAAGAGTCGACACCTGGAGTCGACTCTTAATTATCAAGGTTTGTCTGGGGACAACCAGAGGAAAAATGTCGACACCAGGAGTCGACACATTTTTAACAAGGTTCTGTCTGGCGTCTGCAACACTCATGGCATCAATGCAGCGAGTCAGTCCTAAAGGCCGAGCTATTGTAGCAAACCGAGCTACTCTAGCACTCCGAGCACTGTAGCAGGCCGAGCTAAAGCTGGAGAAGGCCGAGCTACTGTAGAAAACAGAGCTA
This sequence comes from Amorphophallus konjac, assembly GCA_022559845.1. Classification (NCBI taxonomy): domain Eukaryota; kingdom Viridiplantae; phylum Streptophyta; class Magnoliopsida; order Alismatales; family Araceae; genus Amorphophallus; species Amorphophallus konjac. The sequence goes on from JAHNEJ010002657.1 coordinate 49,654, forward strand.
TTGCAGCACTCTGGGCACTGTAGCAGCCGAGCATTATAGCAAGCCGAGCGACTGTAGCAGCCCGAGCACTGTAGCAGCCCGAGCTACTGTAGCAGTCTGAGCTAAAGCTGGAGAAGGCCGAGCTACTGTAGCAATCCGAGCTTCTGAAGAAGTCTGAGCACTACAGCAGTCCGAGCTAAAGTTGGAGAAGGCCAAGCTACTGTAGCAGTCTGAGCTAAATCTGGAGAAGGCCGAGCTACTGTAGCAGTCAAAGCTTCTGAAGAAGCTCGAGCACTGTAGCAGTCCGAGCACTGTAGCAGTCCGAGCTAAAGTTGGAGAAGGCCGAATTACTATAGCAATCCGAGCTTCTGAAGGAGTGCGAGCACTGTAGCAGTCCGAGCCACCATAGCAGAAGGCCATAGAGAGAGCAAGCAGAAGGGAGCAGAGAAGGCAAGCAGAGGGGTTGCAGAGAAGAGAAGAGAGAGTATGACTGTGTCGAGCTGGAAAAAGGTGAATGCTCGCACATTGCTACATCAACTCCATTGAAGATCTCTATCTCTTTTCTCTACTCTTCCTACAACGGTTCTGAGGATTTTTAGAGGATTAAAATAGAACCGTAAATCGTAAGTAACATGGATTTCAAGGTCAGGAGGAAGTTCCCATGTCTGTCATCATTACCCTACCTGAACACCTTTTTGGAGGAAGCCATGTCAGTGTCCATACCTGGGACATGACTCTTGTCAGGACCACCTTTCTGCTGTCAACCAATGAGATATGGTCCTAGAATGGTACACAGAAAAAAAAAGCAACCCGAGCCAATGAGGAAGATAGTCGGAGGTGTGCCTTAAGAAGGTGTGTGACCGAAAAAAAAAGATGTAATAGAAGAAGCTACTGCTGCTATTGCTGCGGGCATCCCTTGGAGAAAAGAACAAGAGCACAAGAAGCCACCTGCGTCCAGAACAAGAATAATAATAATAAGGTGAAGAAGGAGAAAAGCCCAAGGCCATCTATTGAAGATCAGAAGCTGAACAGCAGCTCCTCTTCCTCGTGCTCCTTGTCCTGCAAAGAAAAGTCATTGTGAAGGAAGCAAGTGTTCTGAAAGCAGCAGACCGAGCCCTCCATCTCTCAGATAGAAACATTCTCTCTTGGCCTGAGTTTCACTCACTCTGTCTAAAGTTTTGCCATTGTTCCTTTTCTATTTGTTCTTGACAAACTGTGAACCGTCCCTACCGATTATTGTAGGAAGACTGACGAAGGTGTGCTCTCGTCTGGGTGTTCTGTCCCTACCTTGTTCTGTAGGAAGACAGACAGAGGGTGTCTCTGATCTGTGGTTGGCCTTGTGTGCCGTAAGCTGTGTATCAGCGGTTTAGTGCTGTAGCACTAGGGAAGCCTCACTTGGTTTGAGTGAGGGGTGGACGTAGGACTCGGGTTTGAGTCTGAACCACCTTAAAATCCTTGTCCAAGTGGTTTGGTTGTGTGTTTGCCTTACGCTAGATGCTTGCCTAGGCTCATTGCTCATCTTCATCCATGCATCTTGTGTTTTAAGTTCTTGGATTTTTTGGTAGGTGCTTTTATTCCGCTGCAGTCTTTTTGTATCTGAAAAAGAGGGGCAGATCTATTCACCCCTCCCCTCTAGATCAACCATTCCCACACAACACGTGGTATCAGAGCCAATCTCTCACGATGGGGTCCAACGACCTTGAGAGAAATGGTGGAATGGCGTCCAAGGGTTTAATGCCCAAAGGGCATTCAGTCAATAGGCCTCCATACTTTACTAGAACTAATTATCCTTATTGGAAGCAACGCATGCAGGTGTTCATCCACGCCCAGGACTATGAGCTCTGGCGAGTCATCAGCAAGGGTCCATACGTGCTTCCCGAGGATGAGGACACTTGGATCCATGAGCAGATTAGAAAATCAACAGTCAACTGGAGTGCTAGACACATTATGCAATGCTCACTTCATCCAGTAGAATTCTCAAGAGTGGCCACTTGCGCAACCGCAAAAGAAATGTGGGATAGGTTAGAGGTGATTTATGAAGGAACCTCTCAGGTACATGAAACAAAAGCCAACATATTAGTTTCTGAATATGAAATGTTCAGAATGAGACCTGATGAGTCCATTCAAGACATGTATGCTCATTTGACTGTGCTCACTAATAGTCTAGCTGATTTGGGGAAGAAATATTCAGAGGAGGAAATTATAAGAAAAATTCTTAGGTCACTAACCTCAGCCTGGCACACAAAGGCTACCGTAGTTGAAGAATCTAGAGATCTCTCAACTACCAAGGTAGAAGAACTCATAGGGTCACTTATGACCTATGAGATCAACCTAAAGAATAAGGAGGTTGAGGTACTCAAGAAGAAGCCCCTGGCTCTAAAAGCTGGACCTAGCGGTCAAAGTACTTCCGATGAGGGTGAGGCCTCTACAAGTGAGCGAGATGAGGACCAAGTGGCCTTGCTCACACGTAAGTTCAGAAAATTTCTGAGAAAGGAAGGTAAGAGCCTCATGAAAGGGAAATCACAGGTAAAGAAGGGTTATAGATCTAACTCTGAAAATTTTAAGAAAACTGACAAGGTTATTTGTTATTCTTGCAACAAACCAGAACATATCAAAACTGAGTGTCCTGAAAAATTCAAGAAGCTGACAAATGGAAAGGCAAGAAGAAGAACAAGGCCATGGTGTCCACATGGAGCGATGAGGAAGAAAGCAATAATGAAACCAGCTCCTCAGACAAGGAAAAAGAAGATCTTTACTTCAAAGCCAAGGATGGTGAAGAAACTGAGGTACAATCTCCCTTTGAAAACTTCACACTTGATGATTGGGAGGAAGCATATATACAGCTCATGGAAAAATATGACATGTATAGAAAGGAGAATAAATCCTTGAAAAAGAAAATTAACTCATTTATGCATGATCATGATATGAATGATAAAACAGCTTCACTGGTATCTGAAATTGAGGATCTAAAGAAAATGGTTGAGAACTTGGAAGAGGGAAGAAAAGAAATGGCTGACTTGGAAAGTGAAAATGAAGATTTAAGAAATGAGATTGACAACATGAAACTAACAATGCAAAGTTATGAAAATGACAGCAAACTGTGCAATGAGAAATATGAAGCTGTCAAACAAGTCAATTCTCAACTTCTTGAAAACATTGAAAAACTACAAGAAGAGCTTAATGACTAACAACAATCCCTTGAAAAGTTTGTAGATGGTAGGGAAAACTTGAATGCCCTACTAGGCACTAGAATGAATTTCAATAAGGAAGGCTTAGGTTTTAATCCCACAAATAAGAAGCAAGTAGGTTTAAAAACTGTTACTTTTGTGTCGTCTGCAGGTGCTTCAAGTTCCAACTCTAAACTTGCTCAAAGCAAAGGAAAAGAAAAGGTGGGAGAACCTGTGAACAAAAACCCTGAAATCCCCAAGAAATCTCCTCAAAAATTCCAGCCAAAACACCAGAAATCTAAATTCAAGCCAGCCCACACCAAGGCTAGAAGAGGTCCAAAGAATAGTGCTGGTAGACAGTCCTTTGGGGTCAGGTCAGTGAATTCCTGGTTAGTACCCAATCCTTACAAGAGAAAGCCCTACACTGATCATCCCACTTTCTATAGAGAGCCATTGAGTGTACCTCATTATAGGTATTAATACTGGGGGCAACAAAGGGCAGGTCAGTATAGGTTCCCTTATAGGCCAAGGCAGCCAGTAGGTCAGCCCCACTTCAGCTCCTATACTTATAGACCTGGCCCAACCTATTACCCTATGACCTACCACAATTTCAGACAACCAAGAACAAACTACGAGAACCATGGACAACCCTTCTCAAACTTTCATCAAAAACCAAAGGATAACAAGGTTCCTGAACAGAAAAGAGAGATGAAAATAGAAAACAAAAATAGAAACTCTCCATCAAGCAAAAAAATAAAAAATGTGAAGAAAATTTGGCTTCCTAAATCTACTTTATCTTGCTTTGCTGAAATCAAAGGTTTATTGGGATCCAATTATCCTTGGGTTCCAAACATTGTTACTTAATTCCTTGTGCAGGAGTGTCTTGCAGCTGTGCACAATCGATGGTACCTAGATAGTGGCTGCTCAAGACACATGACTGGGGACAGAACTAAATTCTATCTTTTAGTGGAAAAAGAAGTTGGACATGTCACATTTGGAGGGAACAATCAAAGGAAAAATTATTGGCACAGGTAATGTAGGTAAGAGTCTCTCCAACTCTATTGAAAATGTTTTGTTAGTTGAAGGTCTGGAATACAACTTGCTGAGCATAAGTCAATTACGTGATAAAGGTCATAGAGTAATATTTGATTCTCGCGAATGCAAAATTCTAGAACCAAAATCTGATAAAGAAAAATTTTCTGGTAAGAGAGTCAATAATGTATACATGACTGACTTAGATGATCTTGCTCATTTAAATCTTTGTCTTACTGCATCAAAATCTGAACTTGCATGGCTATGGCATCGTAGACTAGGACATGCTAGCTACAATGTCCTACATAAACTTCTGAAGCATTCAATGGTGAAAGGGCTGCCTGAACTCTATTTTAAGCAAGACAATAAAATTTGTGATGCATGTTCCCTAGGGAAGCAAACAAGAAAATCCTTCAAAACTAGATCTGAAAGCCTATCATCTAAACCACTTGAACTAATTCATATGGACTTGTTTGGGCCAACAAGAACTGCTAGTCTAAGTGGTAGAAGATATGGATATGTGCTAGTTGATGATTTCTCTAGATTCACATGGGTATTCTTTCTCACAAATAAGAATGATGCTTTCGATGAGTTTCAGGCACTCTATATGAAGATAAAGCAAGACGGTGAGTTTAAGATCTCCAACATTCAATCTGACCATGGTGGTGAATTCGACAATGCTGAATTCTATGAATTTTGCAGGGCTGAAGGAATATCACATAGATTTTCATCACCAAGAACCCCTGAACAAAATGGGGTGGTCGAGAGGAGAAATCGAACACTCATAGAGATGGCTAGAACAATGCTTGCTGAACGGCAACTTCCAAGGAAGTTTTGGGCCGAAGCGATAAATACGGCATGTTACATCATAAACCGCTCCATGGTAAGGCCACTCACCAAAAAGACTCCTTATGAGTTGCTCAAAGGTAAAAAGCATTCTCTCTCACACATAAAAGTGTTCGGATCTAAATGTTTTATCAACAACAATGATAAAAGAGAATTGGATAAGTTTGAGCTAAAAAGTGATGAAGGTATATTCCTTGGCTATTCTGATAGATCTAGGGCTTTTAGAATTTACAATATCAGAAGTCACGTTGTGGAAGAATCACCCCATATCACTTTTGATGAATTCAATGATGATACTAAAAGTGACAAGCTATGTAGGAAAGAAGATGACGATGGGGAGTTCCTATCCACAAAAGAAAAGCATGATCTTCCACAAAAAGAGACAAGAGAAAATGATGACTTGGAGGAATCAAACAATTCAAGGGATCGAGCTATCGGTGAAGGTAATGATACTACCGATGTTAGAGTTCTTAAAGATCACCCCCTTGAAAATATCATTGGGAGCTTAAATGATCCACCTAGAACCAGGTCACATTTTAGAATAGTTGAAGAATTAGACCAAATTGCTCTTGTCTCTCAAATGGAACCTAAAAATGTTGAAGAAGCCTTAAATGATGAAAACTGGATAAACTCCATGCAAGATGAATTAAACTAGTTTGAAAGAAATAAGGTTTGGCATCTAGTTCCTAGACCATCATCAAAATCTGTCATAGGCACCAAATGCGTCTTTAGGAACAAACTCAGTGAAGATGGTAAGATAATAAGAAATAAGGCTATACTAGTGGCTCAATGTTACAATCAAGAGTTTGGGGTAGACTTTGAAGAATCTTTTACCCCGGTAGCTAGACTTGAAGCTATTAAGATTTTGCTTGCATTTGCATGTTCACACAGAATAAAACTACAACAAATGGATGTAAAGAGTGCTTTCCTAAATGGATTAATAAAAGAGGAAGTTTATGTAGAGCAGCCCCCTGGTTTTGAAAACTCTAATCATGAAGATTATGTGTATAAATTAGACATGGCACTCTATGGCTTGAAGCATGCACCAAGAGCTTGGTATGATAGACTAAGCTCATTCCTCACCGAGAAAGGGTACACAAGATGTAAAGTAGATCAAACACTCTTCACCAAAAAATAAGGTAAGAACATCTTGATTGTTCAAATTTACGTTGATGACATTGTGTTTGGATCTACAAAATCTGAAATGTGTGAGGAATTTGCTAACCTTATGACTAGTGAGTTCGAGATGAGTTTAATGGGTGAACTTCAATTTTTTCTCGGCTTACAGGTTAGTCAAAGTGCAGATGGATGCTTCATAATCCAAGCCAAATACATCAAGGAGTTGCTGAAAAAGTTTGATATGACAAAGTGCAAGACCATTGCAACTCCTATGGCAACCTCTACATTACTGGATGCGAATGAGAAAGGTAAATTTATGGATGCAAAAACCTACAGAGGTATGATTGGTTCATTGTTATATTTGACTGCTTCTAGACCAGACATCCAGTTTAGTGTTTGCCTATGTGCTAGATTTCAAGCTAGTCCAAGAGAATCCCACTTGATTACCATCAAGCGTATCTTTAGATATCTTGCCGGGACTCAAGACTTGGGGTTGTGGTATCCGTCATCTTGTGAACTTTCCCTTATTTCTTATTCAGATGCGGACTACGCTGGATGCAAGTTGGATCGCAAGAGCACTAGTGGCTATTGCCAATTTCTAGGCGGGTGTTTAGTTTCTTAGGTCTCCAAGAAATAACACTTGGTTTCCCTCTCAACCGCAGAGGCATAATATGTTGCTGCGGGGAGTTGTGGCACCCAAGTGTTGTGGATTAAACACCAACTCCAAGATTACTTAGTGGATCTTGGTTGTGTCCCGATTCTGTGTGATAACACAAGTGCAATTAATCTTACTAAAAATCCAATCCAGCACTCTAGGACAAAGCATATTGAAATTCGGCATCACTTTATTAGAGATGAGGTTCTTAAGAAAAATTTTGAACTGCACTTTGTTGATACATTGAACCAAGTTGCTGACATTTTCACCAAGCCTCTGTGTAGTGATAGGTTTTCTACACTTAGAAGGGAGCTTGGTCTGTGCAAACCTCAAATAAACAAGGATTGAAGTGTTCAATATCTCTCTCTGGCTGTTTGTTAATCATGCTGAACTACAATAAAATGTTGTACAGAAAATCTAATGCATATACTTTTCATATCAAAACATGTTTTTTTGCATCACCATGCATTGTTTGATAGATCTTCACTAATTACAGCATTACTTGCTGCATCTCATGGTTGACCATGGTATATACAATGGTGATTAGTGGAAAGACAGGCTACGCTTGTATGAAAGCACTCACTATGCATGAGGACACACCTCCGCCGAGTACCTTCAGTTAATGTTGCATTTAGGCCATGTTGTCAGGGGGAGTAATTTCCTTGAGATGTACTTGCATATATGTTGTCTTCATTTTGTCAACTTTAATAAATGTACAACCATTGGCATGCATTTTCACATCTATTTTCGGAACACTAGAAAAGGATAGTTAATTGCAATAAATGTTGGTACCTTGCTGCTACTCAGGTCGACCTCGCCGGTCATTTCTATTTGATAGCTACCTTCTGTCTAAATTCATGCACATTCTCAGGGGGAGTGTTTGCTATCTATCCACTTCTCTTGATATCCACGTCAATCTGAAAAATTCATTAAGTCATTTCTTGTTGAGGCTAACTCTGGCCATTTTAATCACATTCTTGAAAAATCTGAAATTTTGTAGCTTCCAATCTGGGTACAATGATCATAAAATAGACTAGACTTTAAAATAAGAGTCTCCTATTATATGACATTGTGCTTGTCCATCCAATAAAACTGGTTCAGGTTTAATGACTTCATTGAGTTTTGAGATAAATGTTATGAAATTATCTGTGCTCAACTTTTTTAATAGACCTTAACCAGTGTTTACAAATGTTGTGCCCTGAATGATTCTTTCTAAAATCTGCAAATTCCAATTTCAAGGCAACTTTGGTTGAGATACTGAAATTAAGTATTGTTTTTAAACATCATGAACTGTTGGGATTCATATATGCTAATTATGTCAGAGCAATGACATCGGTCTATTGAGAAACCATGTCCCTTGTCCTAGAAGACAAATGGACTGTGTCATGAGGTGCCTTTGTTAACTCTATAAAGAAAAATCTAGGCAGAGCAATGGCAAAGTTGCTGAGAAATATGTCCCCTCATCAAAGAAATGAGGTCTAATATGTCATGAGGTGACAATGCTATCTCTGTTCAATCTGAGGCATGACAGTCAGTCATACCAAGTACCTAGGGATATTGGCGTCTAAACAACGTGTATCCTCAAGATACAAGGCTTGCACTGGACTTAATTGCTCGTAAAAATATCCTTGTGCTCAAAGAAAATCATGAGCTTGATAGCAAAAGATAAAAGAAAAATGCTGAAACTCTAGAATTCCATACGAACTTCATGCTTGTTTAACCTCAATACTAGTTTGTGTAACTCCTAAAGGAGCCATTGAATCTGGGAGTGTAAGGCTAAGGAAGGTTAAACAAGATTTTGACATGTGATTCTGGTTCATTTCTATTAAAACATGCATGCAGATGTTTTTCAAACTCTTTTTACAAACTCAGATATCATTAGATCTGAACCATGCAGATTCAATAAGGACATATTACCAGTTTTTGTATAATGGTCGACTCTAAAAATGCCCACTCTCTATGTTATGAGATAAGTATCAGATTGTGAAATTTCTTGCATTATCAAATCCTCAACTTTTCTGATAGGTTGTATTTCTCCAAAATCCCTCATACTTATATTGGCTCTGATCTTCTTATATTTTTTTGTAAAATTCATCATGGTTCTGAATTCTCTCCACCATTTCTAGTCCCTCCTTTTTGCTAATGACAAAGGGGGAGAGTTGTCTGTTGAGTCATGTAAGGGGGGAGAGATGCATGAAAGTTTTCATGAAAGGGGAGAATCACATGGTAAGGGGGAGAATTGTTCTATCTCTATCTCTTTGTAATTGGGTCACATTGTCATTTAACGACTCACAGTGTTGCTATCATCAAAAAGGAGGAGAATGTTGTGTCCCTGTGATTTTAATGATTTCTAACACTATGAGTCATTAGCATTCTCATCTCTTGACTGTTGACAATGTTAATGCAAAATTCCTATGTTGAAACTCTCGTAACAGATAGTTCAGAAACTGCAAGAGATGAAGCCCAGTGAATGAGCCCAAGCTACTTCAATTCAACTCTTTTTCAAGCATTCTGATGACTGGTGTGAAGCTAAGTTCATATGTAAAATTTCCTAGAACGCAGAACATTAAGTTTCTCAAGATCAGCAGACTTCTGAAATCCAGAGGAAAAGAGTCGACACCTGGAGTCGACTCTTAATTATCAAGGTTCTGTCTGGGGACAACCAGAGGAAGAATGTCGACACCAGGAGTCAACACATTTTTAACAATGTTCTGTCTGGCGTCTGCAACACTCATGGCATCAATGTAGCGAGCCAGTCCTAAAGGCCGAGCTACTGTAGCAAACCGAGCTACTATAGCACTCCGAGCACTGTAGCAGTCTGAGCTAAAGCTGGAGAAGGCCGAGCTACTATAGTAAACCGAGCTATTGTAGCACTCCGAGCACTGTAGCAACCCGAGCACTATAGCAACCCGAGCACTATAGCAACCCGAGCACTGTAGCAGGCCGAGCTAATGTAGCAGTCCGAGTTAAAGCTGGAGAAGGCCGAGCTACTGTAGCAATCCGAGCTTCTGAAGAAGTCCGAGCACTGTAGCACTCCTAGCTAAAGTTGGAGAAGGCCAAGCTGCTGTAGCAATCCGAGCTAAATCTGGAGAAGGCCGAGCTACTGTAGCAGTCGAAGCTTCTGAAGAAGCTCGAGCACTGTAGCAGTCCGAGCTAAAGTTGGAGAAGGCTGAGTTACTGTAGCAGTCCGAGCGTCTAAAGGAGTCCGAGCACTATAGCAGTCCGAGCCACCATAGCAGAAGGCCATAGAGAGAGCAAGCAGAAGGGAGCAGAGAAGGCAAGCAGAGGGACTGCAGAGAAGAGAAGAGAGAGTATGACTGTGCCGAGCTGGAAAAAGGTGAATGCTCGCACATTGCTACATCAACTCCATTGAAGATCTCTATCTCTTTTCTCTGCTCTACCTACAACGGTTCTGAGGATTTTTAGAGGATTAAAATAGAACCGTAAACCGCAAGTAACATGGATTTCGAGGTCAGGAGGAAGTTCCCATGTCTGTCATCATTACCCTACCTGAACACCTTTTTGGAGGAAGCCATGTCAGTGTCCATACCTGGGACATGACTCTTGTCAGGACCACCTTTCTGTTGTCAACCAATGAGATATGGTCCTAGAATGGTACACAGAAAAAAAAAGCAACCCGAGCCAATGAGGAAGATAGTCAGAGGTGTGCCTTAAGAAGGTGTGTGACCGAAAAAAAAAGATGTAACAGAAGAAGCTACTGCTGCTATTGCTGCGGGCATCCCTTGGAGAAAAGAACAAGAGCACAAGAAGCCACCTGCGTCCAGAACAACAAGAAGAAGAATAATAAGGTGAAGAAGGAGAAAAGCCCAAGGCCATCTATTGAAGATCAGAAGCTGAACCGCAGCTCCTCTTCCTCGTGCTCCTTGTTCTGCAAAGAAAAGTCATCGTGAAGGAAGCAAGTGTTCTGAAAGCAGTAGACCGAGCCCTCCATCTCTCAGACAGAAACATTCTCTCTTGGCCTGAGTTTCACTCACTCTGTCTGAAGTTTTGCCATTGTTCCTTTTCTATTTATTCTTGACAAACTGTGAACCGTCCCTACCGGTTATTGTAGGAAGACAGACGAAGGTGTGCTCTCGTCTGGGTGTTCTGTCCCTACCTTGTTCTGTAGGAAGACAGACAGAGGGTGTCTCTGATCTGTGGTTGGCCTTGTGTGCCGTAAGCTGTGTATCAACGGTTTAGTGCTGTAGCACTAGGGAAGCCTCACTTGGTTTGAGTGAGGGGTGGACGTAGGACTCGGGTTTGAGTCTGAACCACCTTAAAATCCTTGTCCAAGTGGTTTGGTTGTGTGTTTGCCTTACGCTAGATGCTTGCCTAGGCTCGTTGCTCATCTTCATCCATGCATCTTGTGTTTTAAGTTCTTGGATTTTTTGGTAGGTGCTTTTATTCCGCTGCAGTCTTTTTGTATCTGAAAAAGAGGGGCAGATCTATTCACCCCTCCCCTCTAGATCAACCATTCCCACACAACAGAGCATACACCTCATCACCAAACAAGAACTTGAAGAGGAAGTCAACCAAGGGGCACAAGTGTGTGCCATTGTCATTTGTCTTGGGGAATCCACCCCAACCAACCCACACCTGTTAGAAATCCAACAACTCCTTGAGGACTTCCACGATGTGTTCCCTGGTGAGCTTCCGGATAACCTACCACCCATGCGCGATGTAGCAACCCTAATAAATGAATAATTAAAACATATATATTACAGAAGTAATATATATATAAAAGGAATAGGGTTAACCGGACGAAATAAAACAAATTAAAAATAACGCCTCTTATTAAGGCGTTAATTTATAAAGAAACGCCTCCACCCATGGCGTGAATAAAGAAAGGACGCCCACACCTATGGTCGTCAGTTCTCACGCGACCAAATGAGTAAGTAAAAGAAACGCCTCTACCTTGGGCGTGTTTTAAAACAAGAAACGCCCTTTTTCAAGGCGCTTTTTAAGAAACGCCCTTATGCAAGGCGTTAATTCAAGAATACACACCCTGACCAAAGGCGTTAATTCAGTTCGTGACCCGATCGAACCCAGAACTTATCCAAGGAAAGATTAACCTAATCTAGTAAGTGTCTATTAGAGTAAGGACTCTATTAAGGATATATTACCCTCAATCAAACACTACTCTTGTTAGGACTTCCAAAATCCTATAAATAACATGTTCGATCGAACCCTAAAACCCATTTGATCGAACGTCTGCTGCTAGGTACGTGAAGAAAAAACGGTTCCTCTATTCTTTTATTTTTTTGCTTCTATTACATGAAGAACTAATGTTCTTCATCTGATTCTGTTATAGGTCTGTAAGGTGGCATACGTGAAAGAACAAGGTATGTTCTTCACCATAAACCTGTGAAGGTTAATTACATATCTTCTTCTTCTTCTTTTCCTTATGAACGAAATAGCAGTTCATATAAGTTTCTCTTTGCTTCGGTTATATGAAGAACTAATAGTTCTTCATCCTCTTTTCCTCTTACAGGTTGAGGACGCAGCAGCATAAGTGAAGAACAAGGTAACGTTCTTCTAATCTCCTCTGTTCTGATAGGTGAAGAAATGTTTCTTCTTCTGTTCTCGTAGGAATTACAGGACCGAAGAACTAGAGCTCCTCTTCTCACAGTTCAAATCATCAAATTATCATAAGGTAGGTTTTCTCAAGTTACTGTAGCCCAAATGAAATTAATGCAAGATATATATATATATAAGCATGTCATGCATATGATTATTATAGTTTTCATGCGTTTTCTGAATTGTTTGAAAGAAACGCCCTGGAATAGGGCGCTATTTTAAAATAAACGACCATAACAGCGGTCGTCAATTTATTAAGAAACGTCCTGTACACAGGCGTTAATTTTACGAGATCATGACTTAAGCATGTTAAGAACGGATTATATATGAAACCTTGATTATTAATGCATGATCCTGTCTCCAAATCTAATGTCCTGCAATTTCTTGAATTCACGGCCTGTACAAGGTCGTTTTCCACGTATTAACGCCTCATCATAGGGCGTGACCTTAAAAGTAACGCCCCTTGCTTAGGCGCGTATTATCCAGAGTCCTGGTATGTTCTGAAACATAGAGTTAAGCCAGTAACGCCCCTTCCCAGGGCGTGTCTTATATAAGTCCTGCAACTTATTTATATTCTGTCAAATCCGTAATTCATGAGACGCCTGCAGCAGCAGTCGTCAAATATGAAGAAACGACCCTGTCCAGGACGCTTTTTAGATAGAGTATTGAAATAATGAAATTCTGCGAAACGGAACATATATAAACGCCCTGATACTAGGCGTTAGTTACTTGAAAAACGCCCCGGACAAGGGCGTGTTTTTCATAAATTAATGAGATTATTGAAAATTCTGTAAAATAGAAATATGTAAACGCCCCTATGTTAGGCGTTAATTACTTGAGAAACGACTTGACCTAAGTCGTTATTTTACTATAAACTGATTTTCATCTGATTTGCTAACCGATGGTTTTATATATATCATAATATATATAAATAGGCACTATTCTCCACTCCGTGAGTATAGTCCCATGTTTTCATGTTGATTTATCGATCACACTCAACTCTCATTGACATACAAGCTCTCCATTGGACATTCCGTTCCTTTGGACTAGCGAGTTAGTCATAGAGACCTCCGTAAGACTCCTCGTAGCCTTGGATTCCCTCAAGGCCGACTGAGCTGGTTGTACCCTAAAAACCCATTACACGATCCTTGCCATGTCAATCTAAAGAAACATGGTATACCGGCCCTTATGATTATACAAAGAGTATATCATAAGAAATTCTTAATGGGATGATGATATCATGCCATATCATTCTTGTAAACCTCAATTCTATGATAAGAATGAGGGTATCTTGCTTGATCTAATGTTCATGTGGACCTCAATTCTATATAAAGAATGTCCATATTGATTTGTCATGGTACCTAAGTTAAGGGAACCATATTCTACCTAGTTTTATCGAACTCGTGATTATACCGTTATTATCGCCATTCTATGTCCTTTGTCATATTTTAGACTCTATTCTATCAAAGTTGTCATACGTATCTACAAGCTTGATTATTGAAATTCTATATTGGCTATATAAACAAGAGTGGATGTCAAAACACATGATAAATGCCTGCGCATATAGGGCCCGATCTGGTCCTGGGAGGAGCACCCGAAAGTACTTGTGCCCATGGGAGTTAAAATGATAAGGTATCTGGCATTATACCGAGTACTTGACTTGCTTGATTGGACATTCCACACACATCTTGTACTTGACTCGTACTTGACATGAAATGAAAAGCGTGGCCCGAAAAAGGGTAATTTACTTGCTTGATACATGATAGCCAAAGTTCTTGACATGACTTGTTAAATGTACTTGCTTGAATATCTCGAATAAACTTGTTATCTTGTTGGAAGTTCATGACTAAGTTCATCTTATTTTCTTGATATTACATTCTCTCTATCTTGTCGTTTTATGCGAGCATGCATAGCTTTATTGCATCCATGAAAATGTAATTACTTAAACCACTTGCTAGTACTTGAGATATAATTTCCTACTGAGCGTTCGCTCATTCCGTTTGTCCCTTTGTACTTTTCAGGTAAGTCCGACGACGATGGAAGTCAATCGGATGGGAATGGTCAAGAGTGAAAGTGATAGAGCTTCTACAAGTGTCGTCTAGTCTTTTCTATAGTTTCTTGAGTCAAATATGTATTCTTTTCCTTTTTATTTAACAGAGTATTGGATTTGTAATAGTCTATCCATTATGAAATAAAGGATTGGGTTATCTTGCTATTTTGCGCATCTCTGTCTTTGTGTCGAATACACGACCACTCTGATTGACATGATTGATATAGACACGTCGCGTATCTCCGGGTATCTTCCGCGCTCGGGGCGTGACAGTCTTTGTGGTATCAGAGCCTAAGGTATTCAATTCCTAGGAAACCCAAGTCCAAGGATAGGTTTCAAAACCTTTAACCAAGTGAGAGTGGGTAGAACCAAGGGTTAAATGATCAATGAGTCCTTTATAAGATCATAGTGATATAATACTAACATAGCTATTGTAATTGTAGGATAATGGCTGCCGAACGTGCTCAATGGCGCAACATGCAGCGTACCCTTCAAGGGATGACCCAAGTGCTACAACAGGTAGCACAAGGTGGTGCTCCACGAGCTGGAAGCTTACACCAAGCATTCAAGAATATGAATCCCCCGAAGTTCATGGGATCGACCGATCCAGACGATGCCGAGCATTGGGTTCGGGAGATTGAACGTATATTCCGTGTCATGCAATGCACGGATCAGGACAAAGTCTTATTAGCTACTTTCCAGTTAGAAAAGGATGCTAGATGCTGGTGGAAGGTACATTAAAAATTTGTTCCAAATATGCACATGTCTTATTTGATACGGGTGCATCGCATTCCATTATTTCCAAGAAGTTTGCTGACCCATTACCTCTAGAACCAGAATGGATGAAAATAGTGTTGTCTACTCCTCTCGGAAACGAGACGGATATCACGCATCATTACCAAAACTGTGAGGTGTTGGTTCGAGGAAAGAATTTTCCTATTGATCTTATCTGCTTAGATCTAAAAGAGTATGATGTTATACTAGGAGCAGATTGGTTATCCAAATACCAGGCAACGATTGATTGCCGTGATAGCAAGATTGTTTTCAAGGAATTTCCGGAACTGACTTATACTAGTCCTAAGAGTCGAAGCAAATCCCCTCTTATTTCGGCTCTTCGAGCAAGCAAGCTCGTCAAGAAAGGATGTGTATCCTTCCTTGCTTTTGTCACTAATAAAGAAGCTAAGGAAACCAAGATAGAAGACGTTCAAGTAGTACGAGAATTCCCAGACGTATTTCCGGAAGAATTGCCGGGATTACCCCCGCAAAGAGATGTGGCCTTTACCATCGACTTAGTCCCTGGTGCTGGTCCGGTTTCAAAGGCACCATATAGAATGTCCCCTGCTGAACTCAAGGAGTTGAAGGAGCAGTTGATGGAACTAATCCGAAAAGGGTTTATTAGACCAAGTACTTCCCCGTGGGGAGCACCAGTCTTATTTGTAAAGAAGAAGGATGGATCCATGAGATTGTGTATTGACTATCGACAGTTGAATCATCTTACTATCAAGAACAAGTATCCACTGCCGAGAATCGATGAATTGTTTGATCAGATTTCAGGATCCAAATATTTCTCCAAGATTGATCTCCGGTCGGGATATCATCAATTAAGGATCAAGGATGATGACATTCACAAGACCGCATTCAGAAGCAGGTATGGCCATTACGAATTTGTTGTTATGCCTTTTGGACTAACAAATGCCCCTGCTGCCTTTATGCAGTTAATGAATAGTATATTCAGGCCTTACTTGGATCAATTCATAGTAGTCTTCATCGATGATATATTGATATATTCTAAGACTAAGGAAGAACATGAAGAGCATTTGAGGATTGCATTGCAAGTCTTGAGGACAAATCAATTATATGCTAAACTCAGCAAATGCGAGTTCTGGCTTGAAGAAGTGGCTTTTCTCGGACATGTCATATCCAAGGACGGTTTATCTGTGGATCCGTCAAAAGTTGAAGCTGTGAGAAACTGGGAGAGACCCACTAATGCAAGCGAGATCAGAAGTTTCTTAGGTCTTGCAGGCTATTATCGGCGATTTATCAAAGATTTCTCTAAGATCGCCGTACCACTTACAAGATTAACTCGTAAGGAGATCCGATATGAATGGAGTGAGGAATGTGAAAGCAGTTTCCAAACTCTCAAGGATCATCTCACCACAGCTCCAGTCTTAGCCCTACCAATTGAAGGAGAGAAATTCGAGGTCTACACTGATGCTTCTGGCATTGGCCTCGGATGCGTTCTAATGCAACATGGGAAGGTCATAGCATATTCTTCTCGTCAACTGAAGAAGCATGAGGAGAATTACCCCGTCCATGACTTGGAATTGGCCGCGGTAGTATTTGCCCTAAAGATATGGAGACACTATCTCTATGGGGTACAGTTTACTGTATACTCCGATCACAAAAGTCTCAAATATCTATTTTCACAAAAGGAGCTGAACATGAGACAAAGACGTTGGCTAGAATATCTCAAGGACTTCGACTTCAGTATACAATACCATCCCGGAAAGGGTAATTATGTGGCTGATGCCCTTAGTCGAAAGCCGAGAGCAAAGATAGCAAATTGTATGATACAAGAATGGAGGTTACTTGAACAATTCTCCGAGCTCAATATAAGCTTGGACACGGAATCCAAATTTGTCACACTATCTCATGTAAGCATACAGTCAGATTTGTTATCTGAGATACAAACACTTCAGGATGATGATCCTATGTTAGTAGAAATCAAAGGCAGATTAGAAGGACAATCTGATTTTCAACTAACTTCTGATGGAAGATTATCGTTCAAAGATAGAACTTGTATACCCGATTGTCCGGAATTAAAGAAGAAGATCTTAGATGAAGCTCACCGATCAAGATACACTATTCATCCTGGATCAACTAAAATGTACCAAGATGTAAAGAGGAACTTTTGGTGGCCCAATATGAAAAGAGAAATAGCGGACTATGTATCACGCTGTCTCACATGCCAACAGGTCAAGGCGGAACACCAAAAGCCTGCGGGAAAACTACATCCTCTAGATATTCCTAAGTGGAAATGGGAGGATATTGGTATGGACTTCATCATGGGTTTGTCTAAATCTAAAGGAGGACATGATGGAATCTGGGTTATCATTGACCGATTGACTAAATCGGCACATTTCTTGCCAATCAAAAGCCGATGGTCGATTGATGTGCTAGCTGCACTATACATTAAAGAAATAGTCAGGATACATGGAATTCCTGTCTCAATCGTGTCTGATAGGGATCCCCGTTTTACTTCTCATTTTTGGAAGGGATTACAACATTCGTTGGGGACAAGGCTCAACTTTAGTACTGCTTTTCACCCGCAAACGGATGGTCAGACCGAGCGAACTAATCAAGTTGTTGAAGATATGCTGAGAGCATGCATTATTGACTTTGGAAAAAGCTGGCATGACCACTTACCTTTAGTTGAATTTGCATATAATAATAGCTACCAAGCTAGTATCCAAATGGCACCTTTCGAAGCCTTATACGGAAGGAGTTGCCGATCTCCCATATGTTGGAACGAAGTTGGAGAGAAACAACTATTAGGTCCAGACATGGTAAGGGATACAACCGAGAAGATACAAGTAATCAGAGAAAGATTACAAGTTGCTCAGACAAGGCAAAAGACTTATGCAGATACAAGAAGAAGAGATCTTGAATTCCAAATCGGAGATCATGTATTTCTTAAAATAGCCCCTGGACGTGGCATACGAAGATTTGGTGTTAAGGGCAAGCTTACGCCAAGATTCATCGGACCATTTGAGGTACTCGAAAGAGTTGGCGAGGTTGCTTATCGCATCGCGTTGCCTCCTCAGTTGTCCGAGGTACACAATGTATTTCACATATCTATGTTGAAGAAGTATGTGCACGATCCGTCACATATTATTGAGCATGGAGATCTGGTGATCCAGAAAGATCTCACATATGAACAGAGGCCCTTGAAGATATTAGATCGAGAAATACGAGCTCTAAGGAATAAGGTTATTCCCATGATCAAGGTGCAATGGAATAAGAATCCTGAACGCGAAGCGACATGGGAGACCGAAGAATCTATGAAGAAACGATTTCCCGAGTTATTCTAAGAGGTATATGTCCTACACTCTCCACGTATAAATATATATATATATTGAATTTGGGGACCAAATTCTTTTTAAGTGGGGGAGGGTGTAGCAACCCTAATAAATGAATAATTAAAACATATATATTACAGAAGTAATATATATATAAAAGGAATAGGGTTAACCGGACGAAATAAAACAAATTAAATATAACGCCTCTTATTAAGGCGTTAATTTATAAAGAAACGCCTCCACCCATGGCGTGAATAAAGAAAGGACGCCCACACCTATGGTCGTCAGTTCTCACGCGACCAAATGAGTAAGTAAAAGAAACGCCTCTACCTTGGGCGTGTTTTAAAACAAGAAACGCCCTTTTTCAAGGCGCTTTTTAAGAAACGCCCTTATGCAAGGCGTTAATTCAAGAATACACGCCCTGACCAAAGGCGTTAATTCAGTTCGTGACCCGATCGAACCCAGAACTTATCCAAGGAAAGATTAACCTAATCTAGTAAGTGTCTATTAGAGTAAGGACTCTATTAAGGATATATTACCCTCAATCAAACACTACTCTTGTTAGGACTTCCAAAATCCTATAAATAACATGTTCGATCAAACCCTAAAACCCATTTGATCGAACGTCTGCTGCTAGGTACGTGAAGAAAAAACGGTTCCTCTATTCTTTTATTTTTTTGCTTCTATTACATGAAGAACTAATGTTCTTCATCTGATTCTGTTATAGGTCTGTAAGGTGGCATACGTGAAAGAACAAGGTATGTTCTTCACCATATACCTGTGAAGGTTAATTACATATCTTCTTCTTCTTCTTTTCCTTATGAACGAAATAGCAGTTCATATAAGTTTCTCTTTGCTTCGGTTATATGAAGAACTAATAGTTCTTCATCCTCTTTTCCTCTTACAGGTTGAGGACGCAGCAGCATAAGTGAAGAACAAGGTAACGTTCTTCTAATCTCCTCTGTTCTGATAGGTGAAGAAATGTTTCTTCTTCTGTTCTCGTAGGAATTACAGGACCGAAGAACTAGAGCTCCTCTTCTCACAGTTCAAATCATCAAATTATCATAAGGTAGGTTTTCTCAAGTTACTGTAGCCCAAATGAAATTAATGCAAGATATATATATATATATAAGCATGTCATGCATATGATTATTATAGTTTTCATGCGTTTTCTGAATTGTTTGAAAGAAACGCCCTGGAATAGGGCGCTATTTTAAAATAAACGACCATAACAGCGGTCGTCAATTTATTAAGAAACGTCCTGTACACAGGCGTTAATTTTACGAGATCATGACTTAAGCATGTTAAGAACGGATTATATATGAAACCTTGATTATTAATGCATGATCCTGTCTCCAAATCTAATGTCCTGCAATTTCTTGAATTCACGGCCTGTACAAGGTCGTTTTCCACGTATTAACGCCTCATCATAGGGCGTGACCTTAAAAGTAACGCCCCTTGCTTAGGCGCGTATTATCCAGAGTCCTGGTATGTTCTGAAACATAGAGTTAAGCCAGTAACGCCCCTTCCCAGAGCGTGTCTTATATAAGTCCTGCAACTTATTTATATTCTGTCAAATCCGTAATTCATGAGACGCCTGCAGCAGCAGTCGTCAAATATGAAGAAACGACCCTGTCCAGGACGCTTTTTAGATAGAGTATTGAAATAATGAAATTCTGCGAAACGGAACATATATAAACGCCCTGATACTAGGCGTTAGTTACTTGAAAAACGCCCCGGACAAGGGCGTGTTTTTCATAAATTAATGAGATTATTGAAAATTCTGTAAAATAGAAATATGTAAACGCCCCTATGTTAGGCGTTAATTACTTGAGAAACGACTTGACCTAAGTCGTTATTTTACTATAAACTGATTTTCATCTGATTTGCTAACCGATGGTTTTATATATATCATAATATATATAAATAGGCACTATTCTCCACTCCGTGAGTATAGTCCCATGTTTTCATGTTGATTTATCGATCACACTCAACTCTCATTGACATACAAGCTCTCCATTGGACATTCCGTTCCTTTGGACTAGCGAGTTAGTCATAGAGACCTCCGTAAGACTCCTCGTAGCCTTGGATTCCCTCAAGGCCGACTGAGCTGGTTGTACCCTAAAAACCCATTACACGATCCTTGCCATGTCAATCTAAAGAAACATGGTATACCGGCCCTTATGATTATACAAAGAGTATATCATAAGAAATTCTTAATGGGATGATGATATCATGCCATATCATTCTTGTAAACCTCAATTCTATGATAAGAATGAGGGTATCTTGCTTGATCTAATGTTCATGTGGACCTCAATTCTATATAAAGAATGTCCATATTGATTTGTCATGGTACCTAAGTTAAGGGAACCATATTCTACCTAGTTTTATCGAACTCGTGATTATACCGTTATTATCGCCATTCTATGTCCTTTGTCATATTTTGGACTCTATTCTATCAAAGTTGTCATACGTATCTACAAGCTTGATTATTGAAATTCTATATTGGCTATATAAACAAGAGTGGATGTCAAAACACATGATAAATGCCTGCGCATATAGGGCCCGATCTGGTCCTGGGAGGAGCACCCGAAAGTACTTGTGCCCATGGGAGTTAAAATGATAAGGTATCTGGCATTATACCGAGTACTTGACTTGCTTGATTGGACATTCCACACACATCTTGTACTTGACTCGTACTTGACATGAAATGAAAAGCGTGGCCCGAAAAAGGGTAATTTACTTGCTTGATACATGATAGCCAAAGTTCTTGACATGACTTGTTAAATGTACTTGCTTGAATATCTCGAATAAACTTGTTATCTTGTTGGAAGTTCATGACTAAGTTCATCTTATTTTCTTGATATTACATTCTCTCTATCTTGTCGTTTCATGCGAGCATGCATAGCTTTATTGCATCCATGAAAATGTAATTACTTAAACCACTTGCTAGTACTTGAGATATAATTTCCTACTGAGCGTTCGCTCATTCCGTTTGTCCCTTTGTACTTTTCAGGTAAGTCCGACGACGATGGAAGTCAATCGGATGGGAATGGTCAAGAGTGAAAGTGATAGAGCTTCTACAAGTGTCGTCTAGTCTTTTCTATAGTTTCTTGAGTCAAATATGTATTCTTTTCCTTTTTATTTAACAGAGTATTGGATTTGTAATAGTCTATCCATTATGAAATAAAGGATTGGGTTATCTTGCTATTTTGCGCATCTCTGTCTTTGTGTCGAATACACGACCACTCTGATTGACATGATTGATATAGACACGTCGCGTATCTCCGGGTATCTTCCGCGCTCGGGGCGTGACACGCGATGTGCAACATGCCATCGACTTTGTACCCGGAGCTACCCTACCCAACCTTCCCCACTATCGCCTTAATCCCACCGAGCATGCCGAACTTAGGAGGCAAATTGAGGAGCTCATCAAGAAGGGCTTCCTCCGCATTAGCAAGAGCCCTTGTGCTGTCCCGGCCCTCCTCACACCCAAAAAGGACGGGACTTGGCGCATGTGCGTGGATAGCCGGGCCATCAACAAGATCACAGTCAAGTATAGGTTTCCCATTCCCCGGCTAGATGACATGCTAGACATGCTCGTTGGAGCCATCATCTTCTCCAAAATTGATCTCAAGAGTGGCTACCATCAAGTTCGGATTAGGCCCGGGGACGAGTGGAAGACTGCTTTCAAAACCAAGGACGGTCTCTATGAATGGCTTGTCATGCCCTTTGGCCTTTCCAATGCACCAAGCACCTTCATGCGCCTCATGACAGAGGTCCTCCGGCCTTTCATTGGCGTCTTCCTTATCGTCTACTTCGACGACATTCTTATATATAGCCAGTCCAAGAAAGCCCACCTCGATCACCTCAAACAAGTGTGCACCGTTCTTAGGAAGGAGAGCCTCTTTGCCAACCCCGGGAAGTGTCACTTCTTGACCAACCAACTAGCCTTCTTAGGATTTATTGTCTCAGCCCAAGGGGTGTCCATGGACCCTGAGAAGGTCCAAGCCATTCTTGAGTGGCCCGAGCCCAAGACCCTCCATGATGCCCGAAGCTTTCACGGGCTAGCCACCTTTTATAGGAGATTCATCCGTGGGTTTAGCACTATCACCGCTCCTATCACGGATTACCTCAAGAAGGGCACCTTTGTATGGACTAGGGCGGCCTCCAAGTCATTCCTAGAACTCAAGGAAAAGATGACCCAAGCCCCGGTCCTTTGCCTACCCGACTTCTCTAAAGTCTTCGAGGTCACTTGTGATGCATCCGGGGTAGGGATTGGAGGCATTCTTAGCCAAGAGGGTCACCCAATAGCCTATTTTAGTGAGAAACTTTGTGAGGCTAGGACTAGGTACTCCACATATGACAAAGTGCTTTATGCCGTGGTTCAATCCCTTCGGCATTGGAGACACTATCTCCTACCCAAGGAGTTTGTGATCTTCTCAGACCACGAGGCCTTGAAGTACCTCAACACCCAACAAAAGTTCAATGCCTGTCATGCCCGTTGGGTAGAATACATTCAGGCCTATACCTTTGTCCTCAAGTACAAGATGGGTAGTGAGAATCGCGCCGCCGATGCGCTTAGTAGGCAGATAGCCTTACTTTCCACTATCCAGGTGGAAGTCACGGGGTTTGAGAGAATCAAAGGGTAATATCCAAATTGCCCTGACTTTGAGACTCACTACAGCACCCTCTCCACTCAACCCCACAGGGAACATGAGGGATTCATACTCCAAGAGGGGTATCTTTTCAAGGGAGCTTGGCTATGCATACCTCGGACTTCACTTCGGGACTTCTTAGTTTGGGAGTTACACAGTGGTGGCCTAGCCGGACACTTTGGGGTCCAAAAGACCATAGAGCTAGTTGAGAGGCAATTCCATTGGCCTAGCCTCAAGAAGGATGTGGCCAACATTGTGGGACAGTGTCGCATTTGTGCCTCAGCCAAGCAAGTGAGGCAAAATACTGGGCTTTACACACCCCTTCCCATACTGGACCGACCTTGGGAGGACTTGAGTATGGATTTTATCCTTGGCCTACCTAGGACCTTGCGTAAACATGATTCCATCTTTGTTGTTGTTGACAGGTTCTCTAAGATGGCCCACTTTATCCCATGTTCCAAAACTTCGGATGCTTCTAGGGTCGCCCGTTTATTCTTTGATGAGGTGGTCTGACTCCATGGACTACCCAAGACCATTGTGTCTGACCGGGATGTGAAATTCACCAGTTACTTTTGGAAAACTCGCTGGCATCTAATGGGAACCCTCCTCAAATTTTCCACTGCTTATCACCCTCAAACCGATGGCCAAACTGAGGTCGTCAACCGAAGTCTTGGAAACTTGCTCCGTTGCCTTGTCGGGGGCCACCCCGGGAATTGGGATCTCCTCTTACCTCAGGCAGAGTTTGCCTACAATGATTCCGTCAATAGGTCCATAGGCAAGAGTCCATTTGAGGTCGTGCATGGTTATAGGTCTAAAAAGCCTTCGGATCTCATTCCCCTCCCCCCACATGCTAGAGTGTCAGTCTCAGCTGAGTCCTTTGCATAGCATATCAAAGAGTTGTATGATGACATCCGCAAGCATATAGGGAAAAGCAATGAGGCTTACAAAAGGTAGGCAGATGCTTGACGGCGCCACTGTGAGTTCCAAGAGGGAGACTCGGTGATGGTGAGGACGGACCGGCTCCTTCCGGGGCCCGCCTCCAAATTGAGGGCACGGGGTTCGGGACCTTTTCGAGTTCTAAGATGACTAGGTAGTAACACTTATGAGCTGGACCTACCTGAGGGTTTTGGGGTACACCCTACATTCAACGTGGCAGACCTGGTACCCTACAAGGGCCCTGCGGTAGGACCCAGTAAGGAGCTTGAGTCTTTACCCACCCTTGAGAGAGACACCCACGGTTGGACTCCACCTACTAGCTTGAGAGGCCGACGTGAGCAGGTGGAGGTGATACTGGACGAGCAAAGTACCATTACCAGGAACAGGGTATATCAGCGCTACCTTGTGAGGTGGAAGAACCGTTCCCCAACGGAGAATACTTAGGTGAGTCGGGAGGACCTGCTGTGCCTTGACCCGGACATTTTGGAGCACTACCACAGCCAGGCGGCCCCATACTCGACGGGGTCGAGTTCTCCACACCCCGGGGGATTTGATGAGGACATCTTACACCACTCTCTCTGGCTCGGGTCACCTGCTCCACTGTGAGGTGGATCAACTATCATTCTCACATGTTATCTCTTTTATTGGGTCTTATATCATGTAATTTTTGCTTTAATTGAGTCATGTGTGTATCCTCTTTCTTTATTTAAGTCAGTCCATTAGGGTATTGGGCCATTATGTTAGCTAGTTGGCCAAACTAGTGGGCTAGGCCCATGGGCACCCATGGGATAGTCTTGGTCTTTTATCTATTTGTCAAGGGCCTTTTGGTCATTGGGAAAAAAGTGGGAGCCTATAAATAGGGCTCATCCCACCTCATTTGTAACACCTTTGGCAAAATTTGAAAGAAAGAAACCCTTGGCTATCTTCTTTCCTCCACTCTTATCTCTCTCCGTCTCTCTCTCCCTCTCTCCCTCTCCCTCCAAGAAGGGGGGTGCGACCTAAATCTCTCTCCTCCCCTCCCCTCCACCTCACATTTTCCCTCTCTCTCCTCCACCTCATTAGGAATCTTCTTCTCACCCCATTATTCAAACCTCTAGCTCTAGGTAGACAACTAGCCCCCAAGTTGGACTTCTCCACCCCCTCCAATCCCCTTCCCCCACCCAACTTAGACTTCCACACCTTCCCCATCACATCCCACCCACATTGTAGACTTTCTTTCCTCTCCCATCACATCCCTCCACAAATTTTCCTAGATTCCCTCAACTACTCCACCACCCCTTTGTTTGGACTTGCCTCCCCACCCCCAAATTCGTAGCTCCCTCTCACCCCTTGGTAGAACAAGCCCCAACACCCCATTTTCCCGTTCACATAGCTTGGTTTGCCCCCTCCCTAACCCCCTCCCAGCTAGGGACCTCCCCAGCCCCTTTCTACCCCATTTCCCCTTCTCATTTCCTCCATTAGCACCTCCCATCCTCACCCACCACCCTGCCCACCACTGCAGCAGCATAAGATACCACTTTCAGCGTAGATTCTGCCTCACCTGAGCAGATCCAGGCGAACACCTCAACAGAAAAGTGATTCTTCTCCAAGCTAGCTTTCCAACGAGGGCTCTCTTGCCTCCATCCGATGTCCGTGCTGACCAGGAGGCCGATTCTCGCCGTCCTACGCAACTGAGATCTGGCAGAACACATGAAGCCAGTTGCAAATGCTACCACGGCCGCTCCTCTGAGTTTCCTTGTAAGGCCTTTGGCCAAGGCTATCCTCCTCCAGTCCTCTTCCAGCTCCAAGAAGAAGGAGGCCATTCGCATTCCGGAGCACCCCGTTCTGGCTTTCTTCCCTACCGTGCGCCGGCTGTCCCTGCCTGGACTAGGTTGGACCCCTTACTGCTTCCCGGACCGCTGCGCTCTCCTCCTACCTCAGAAACGATCCCCGTCAGTTCCTGTGTGTTGCTAGCTTGTCCACGATCACGTCGATGCTAGTCTCGTCTTGATCATAGTTTGGAGGCACCCATGGCACTCTCTACAACAGCTCACTGCTGTTCTGATCTAGACCAGAACTATCCAGGCCGACCCCGATCCCGAAGTTGTAGTAGCCCCAATCAGAGCCCGAACGGTACCAAATTCCTGCTGGGGATTCCTTGGACTCCCAGTGACCTTTCAGTGCCAGCCCCGCCATCCGCAGAGGTCGGAGGAGCTCGTGGCGCTGTCTTCTTCAGTCTGCTATCCTTGCCAAGCCTACGCGGATAGATTCGGGTTTTGTCGATTCCCCGCCTCATGCTTGGCCGGCTGAAGGCCCCTCCCTACGTGGAGGTAGTTTTGGTTGTAAGATTAACTTCCCCACCCCATGATCCCCCTCCTGCATGAGGTGTAGTGTTGTACGTTTCCCAATTTCAAGTTAGAGCGACATCGACGCAGCGTGCGGGAGCGTACCCACGCTTCCCCACTCGCCCACGTCTTCGGCCGGGATCGGTGTCTTCACATCGATCAGGTGAGCGCCTTGTTCTTCCCTTGCTGGATGAGTTTTACTTGTTTAGTATCGCTTCTGAATGCCCGTAGGACGGTGAGTTGAGCGCCCGCTCTATATTCATCTTATCGTGTGCCCACCGCGAAGTGAGACACAAGAGCTTCCCCATACCCACGCCCACGGTGTACCGGCCACCCACAAGTTGGAAATCCCAGCCCCTTTGGGGGTACAGCCCAAGCAACGCCAAGTCCCCGGAACGATTGGGTCCCACCCCGGATCCTCATCACCATCCCCCGGTTGCCGTCGGGAGATAGTGTGCGCCGCGCAAGTGAGCCATCTACGCGAATCCAAGGTTCGACCTTGTATGCTTGCAAGTTTAAGTCCAAGGTCTTCGGGGTCACCCCCACCATCTCTGGCTGTGTCACATCATCGACCCTTGTCATCATCGACGAGATCGATCGATCTCTACCTTTAACTCGGACCTTTCGTCCTTGTTGATGAATATACCTTTGCTTCGGCATGTGACCCATACTGATGAACAAACCCATGTTCGACCCTCGTCATCATAGGTGAGATCAGTCGATCTCTACCTTTAACTCGGACCTTTCATCCTTGTTAATGAATATACCTTCGCTTCGGCATGTGACCCATGCTGATGAACAAACCCATGTTCGACCCTCGTCATCATCGGCGAGATCAGTCGACCGCTACCCTTAACCTGGACCTTTCGTCCCTATTAAGAACTATATTCTTTGCTTCGGCATTTAACCAATGTCGACGAACAAACCCAGGTCTGACCCTTGTCAGCATCGGCAAGGCCGGTCGGCATGTTAGTAGAACGAAGGTTGATTTATATTTTTAAAAAAAAGAAAGAAGAAAAAAATGAAAAAAGAAAAGAAAATGAGGCTTAAAATAGGGGTGCCTCGCCAGCCTTGTTTCTGTACCAGGACAAGGGCAAAAATGGCTACAACCCAGCTGTGGCGAAAACCTGAAAGGGCGCTTGAGTCAGTAATGTGATAAAAAATGAATGATAAAGAAAGAAATGAAATGAAATGATGATGTAGTAACGAGGTTGCCCTCGTTCGTCATTCCACTTCCACCTACCCTTTTCAGTCCTTTTCCCCATCGGTAAGACCGCCTACCTTTTCGACCCTTGTCATCATCGATAAGATCAGTCACTACCCTTTCGGCCCTTGTCACCATCGGCAAGACCGGTCACTACCCTTTCGACCCTTGTCACCATCGGAAAGACCGGTCGCTATCCTTTCGACCATTGTCATCATCGACAAGATCGATCGCTACCCTTTCTGCCCTTGTCACCATCGGCAAGACTTGTCGCTACCCTTTCGACCCTTGTCACCATCGGCAAGATCAGTCGCTACCCTTTCGGCCCTTGTCACCATCGGCAAGATCGATCGCTACCCTTTCGGTCCTTGTCCCCATCGGCAAGACCGCCTACCTTTTCGACCCTTGTCATCATCGGTAAGATCGATCGGTACCCTTTCGGCCCTTGTCACCATCGGCAAGACCGGTCGCTACCCCTTCGACCCTTGCCATCATCGGCAAGATCGGTCGCTACCTTTCGACCCTCGTCACCATCAACGAGCCCGGTCAACTATCCTTTAACTTGGACCTTCCATCCTCGTTAATAGACAAACTATCATTGCTTCAACATTTAACCCATGTCGATGAATAAACCGTACTCTCAGTCTTCGTCACCATCGGCGAAATTAAGAAGGCACATTCGCCTACTCTATCTATGCCCCGCCTTGGCCAAAGCTCGATTTCGGGAATAGTTAATCCGCGGTGGAGCGAACACCTCACCCCTTTGCTGAAGGCGTGAGCGCTCTCCTGCGCTAGTAGCTCATATCCCTGTACTGAGCTATTCGGCTAGAGAGAGAAAGAAAAGAAATAGAAAGAAAGAAGTCGTGATGGAAGCGACAAACAAAGATATTTCATTGATATGAAGTGTCGAGGTACATCATTGCTCGGGGCATTCCCCGAGGAGCATAAGCTCCGAAGACAAAAAGGAGCGAAATTGGATACAAAAAGAGAAGCAAGGAAAGCTACTACAGAGGACGCCGAAAAGTGTCTTCCAATTCCAAGAGGCCCAGGGAAGGATACTAAGTCAGCTCTTGCAACCGAGACTCGGTAGCTGTCAGCTGCGATAATTTTTCATCCAGAGAGGCGAGTTGTCCTTCAGCCAGGTCAACTTCTTCTACGGTCTGAACCTCCAAGCGCTCAGTCTCTTGCAATTCGGCTTCAGCCCTGGCAAGTTCTGCATGCAGCTCTACTATACGCGCTGTGAGAAAGGACCGGCGTTCTGATATAGTGCTAGCAGCATCTCTTAGTTGCCCCACGATCCCTCTCAATGAGGTCGCAGCAGCTTGGCAGTCAACCTTCTCCAATTTTACAGCCGCCAGTTGATCAGATATTTCCCAGCTAAGATACTCTCGCCTATTGGCGTGCTTCAACAACATTGTAACTCGCGGGGTCCAATCATCCATCGGGCACCCGAATGCCAATAATGAGCGGGAGAGGTGTTCTATCAGACTCCTCAGCTGCGCATAAGTCAAGCCCGGGGAAGCGGACATGGCTCGCTGAAGATTATCTAGAGACTGCCATACCATGTCGCTAGAAAATTGTAAACCCAATGGCGAAGTCTCGGGAAGCTAAAAGTCCACCTTGCTGTCCACCTCAGCCTAGATATCATCGTTCGCCCCGGAGGATGTCGACGGCATGGTTTGTAGGGCACCAGCGCCGGACTCAGCAATGGCAGCTGATAAAATTGGAAGAGTCTCTACTACAGCAACTTCCTTGCCTGCCCCCTGAGATGAAGCCGTGATGGCCATCTCAATAGCCGAGGATACTCGCTCCTCGTGTACAGTCCCACCGGCTTCTACGGAAGAAGATTCCTCAATGACGGCCAAGGCCTCAAAAGCATTGGCCTCTTTTTCAACAATTTCTCCCGCTTCTATCTCCGGGAGGCTACTCTGCTCCAGCAGCAATTCTTTGCCGACGGCCGCGGCTTGAGATTCCGTGACTTCGGTCGGGCCACCAATGTCTACAATTGCTCCGGGCTCCTCTGAGGCTGCTGCTGCGGCATAAGTCTGTGGAAGTCGTAAGGCAATGGGCCGCAGAACTGGTGGAAAGGTTGGTTGGTCCATGCCTAAGTCCGGAAGAGGTATGCGAACCGTCACAGTTGGCGGCGCCACCTCAGCCTGCATCACATATATGTATGTCAGCCAGCTGACTTGGAAATAAAAAGAGGGGCTGCTGGCGGGTGTCAGAACACCTCCTACCTCGACCGGCACTATATTTAGGCCTCCAAGAGTGGCCTCTGACGATTCCGGCCCTCCTCCTGCGATCGGGTATGATGGCCCGTGCTCGATGCCTGGTAGCCTCGGAGGGCTGAATGTCAAAAAGTCGCTTTCGTAAGCTGAAGAAGCCCCAACATCTTCAGTTTCTATATCAGCCGGTGGAAGCTCGTTGTCACTGGAGCCACCACCATAATCAACCCACTCGGGGGAGGAAGACTCTTGGGCCTGCTCCTGAATCTCCAGCATCTGAGCAGGTGCCGTGCTACTAAGAGTGACTCCCTTAGCCGGAACCTCTTCAACGGTTTCTGTCTCAGGAGCATCAGCTTGCTGAATATCTTGGGATTCTTCCCTTGAAGTCACATGTTCTCCAGCGGCAGCTTCTCCCTCGACTTCAATTTCGGGGAGCGCCGTGGGGTGAATGTCAACTGGAAGCAAGGGCAATGAGTAGTCAAGACCTGACTGAAGACATGGTGGGCCGTAGAGCTCTATAGAAAAACTGCAAGTTACCTTCCATCTCCTGATGGGGTGTTGGTGAAGGTAGATCCCTTTCAACAAAAGCTGGGGGGGCTTCCTCCTCTCCCTCTCTGGCCGCGGCACCCGTCACCGCCTCCAGCCCAACAATGGCGGAAACAGTGCCAGCAGCTGCAAAAAGATGATCAGCCAAGATGGCAGAAATAAGTGAACAAGCCACGGAGGAACGAGAGGTTACCTTCACCTTCGGGCCCTTGTGTCCGAGCGGCCTCAAACTCAGCGAACGAAGGGATCCGGGGAGGGGCGACAACTAGCTCCTCCTCAGCAGCCTTCCTCCGACGCGCTCGTGTAGCATGGGTGTCCGCCTTCTTGGCCTTCTTGGCCTTGCTAATGGCCTCCTCGACCTGGGACCTGGTTCGCTTCCGCAAATCGCCAGGAGGCAATGGCGTCGTGGTCGGAGCCGGCTCCGGGATGTCAAAATATGAAGGCTTCTGCGCCTTAGAAATTAGCTCCATGTAATGCCGAGTCACCTCCACAGAGAGGTGAGCTGCAAAGGCACATAGGTGAGAAAGATGCATGCTGAGTATGAAAGAAACAGCTTGAGGCTGAAACAAAAGACAAGCATACCTGGCGGCCCTGTGTATCGGGAAGTGAGGGGCCAATGGAATACTGGGGGCGCCTTGTCTCGGGAAGCCGCCTCACGAACAAGCCAATAGACATCACCTATCTTCTCACTCCTCTCGACTAGCTGTGCCAAATCATCATGGCCGCGAGAAGATAAGTGATAATATAGGCCCAAGTGGTCCAACCCCCAGCCGTCAGCATACTTAAACGATATTAAGAGCTGGTGGTCCAAAATGGCTTGTAATGAGCCAGTAATTGAAAGTCCTTGAAAATGAAGCTGGGCAAATATCCAAGGAGTATTAGAATACAAGCCTTCTCGCCTATACTCCCTCCTAATGAAAGTCCTATACGGATGAAGACGGTCAACTTCTGGACGCCAGCCCGCCACTACTAGAAGGGGCTCCTCCGCCGGGATGGGAATCGTCTGAAGAATGGCCCGCTCACTGTTGACCCGGCATAACCCCCAGAGTGTCTTGACATAGTCATCCTTCTGAATTTTCAGCATCTTCGGGTCAGCCTTGGATGACCGACACTTCACAGTCTTCCTGGCCTCCAAATATGCCATTACTTCAGTATTGGACCAGGATTTCAGCTTCTTCAAGTAAGCCGGATCAATGTCCAAGGCAGGTTCTGGCTGAAAATCTAGAAAACGCCGCTCAGCAGCATGCCGGCAGTCTTTGCGGGAATTTCGGTAAAAGCCTATCCATGCATTCCACCACTTGATAAAGTCCGGAGTCACTCTGGGCAAATGGGCGGGGGACAGCACCCTGAAGGACACATCTTCCCGGTGGTGGAAGTAATCCCACCATGTGCGAGCTTCATCCGTGGTCGTCTGGCCAGCCCGATGCCTACTCGGAAGATTAAACCGGGCTGAAGAAGAAGGAATCTGCTGGTCATACCCAAGATTCCGGCCGAAGTGGAAGGGGTAGTATGGCTCCAGCCACAGCAAGCCACTCTTTCTAAAGACAAGGACACTAGGGTAGATGGCCAGTGCCCAATCAACCAGCTCTGACTCCAAGATTAGCTTAGTGCTCTTGGTGCCGGCGAGCGGATGAATGAACTCCTCTGTCTCGAACAAGCGGCATTGCCGCATCTTGTTCACAAGGGGGCTGGAGCTAGCTGCCAAGCTCCAGAAATGTAGAACTCCTGGCGAATCTGTCGGGACTATGGTCAACTTCTCCCGAATAGCAAAAAATTGATCTGCCATTGAAGACGGCTCAGCACTAGCAAACTCGATCATCCTCGGCATATGACGATCAGACTGAAGCGACCGGGGAGCTACCTCAAGAAACAAAGTGCAGACCCAGGCGTTGAAGAAATGCATCAGACCAACTATCCGTGAATTCCTGGGGATGCGTGATTTGTGTAGATCCCCCAGCATCTTGTAAGTAAGGCATAAAGCCACTGGGCACAGGGACAGCTTTGTCCCCCAAGCCATCAGACAAGCAGGATAAATTGCCTCCGGCCTAATTACTGTCTCATCCCCCTGAGGAAGGGCGAACGAGCAAAGCCAATAAGTCAGATACGCAACACAGTGCGTGACTGCGTCAACCCCTGTGGGGTTTGGGCCCCCTTGTCGCCCTCTCCTGGAAGTGGTGGGATAGGTTATCTGGCGACGGGCCCTCTTCTTTCGCTTCACTACTGTCGGAGTAACTGTGGGGAAGTCTTCATATTTCTGCTCCCCACCAAAGAATTGTTGAAGCCACGTGCCCATCCGCACGCACCTCTTTTCGCCAGGCTTCCACGCTTCCCGTGAATCAAGCGTCGAACGCAGCAGGGTGTGGTATGCCTTCATCAAATAGCGATAGGCGAAGCCTGTGAAGTATTTTCCCTCGCCGTCCGTCTGGTCCTTCAGCCAATCTGGGAAACAAACCTCTTCATATGGCTCCCTATCTATTGGCAGGCCACTCAACTGAGATAGAATCCAGAGATCCAGCAAAGTTTCCCCCTCTGTAGTGTAGAAAGTATTGTATTCCGGGTAGAAGACTTCGATCATCCCGCAACACAGACCTCGGGAGATTGGGTACCGATACCGGGAAGCATATACGCTCTGATAAACACTGACGTGCACCAGGATTGGAGCATACTGCCGCAGTACATAGTCTGTGAATTCAACAGCTCCCGGTCTGAAGGCATGGGCGTCGATGGCTTTAAGCTCTCCAAACCACCCCACTAAAATTTGATGCTTGAAGCGGACTGCCAAGCAGTCCAAAAGAAAAGGCTCATCTCGATACCCCCATTTCAGCGGGGCGAGGAATAAGCCATATATGGGCTTCTCTCTGTCAACATGCCTGGCAGTCTCGTTCCATCGGGCTGGCATAAACTGCGGCGCTCATGTCAATAGCCCGATCTCCGGAGTCAGCTCCTGCATGCCGAGAATGACACCCCATTTTTTGAGTTCTTCGGGAAGATATATGGGCATGCCCTGAATGACTGACTCGTTCAGACTATCTCTGTCCGCTAGTAAAACTCCCTCAGCTCGACGGACAAGAATTATATCACGCTTCCCGTGAAGGTTGAAGCGTCCGAGGAAGGCCATCAAATGCTTGTCCTTGGGGTGGTCCAGTCTGACGCCATCCCCTCGCTCATACTTAAAATGATTACCATTGAGATTCATCAGGCGGCTAGTGTCAACGGTATCAGTCTCCGAATCTGAAGACTCTGCCACCACGGCTATCCGCCTGGACCCTCGGTCCAGGGAATGAACAGTCTCCCATGTCACAGCAACGCGGGATGCTGAGGAAGAAGAACCAGAAGTCATGTTATCTACAAGACAGCATCCAGAAGAGAACAAGCAAAGTCAGAAGTCGGTTAATTGAAGCAAGGTTTCTGACAAGATTTCAGCAGAGTCTCCCCAACCCGGGAGTTCGCCAAAAGAGAAGCGAAGCCATCCACCAAGGGAGCGGCCCTTAAAAGCAACCATAGGCATTAAGCCAAGGCCAAATGGGACACCCGAAGGATTTAACTCCGAGGACAAGTCCTACGAGGAGCCTCCCGGGGCCCGAAGAATGGGTTTAAAACCCAAATAGAACAACACTCCACTCACCCCTAAGAAACTCGTCCACGCCCTCAAACTCACTCGGCGCCGCGGTGGAGAAGGGAATGAGGAGAGAGAAAGAACTTTGCCAAATGAACAGTGGTGAAGAAATTTCCAAAGGGTGAAACCCTTTTATAGTGGGGCTCCAACCCCCTTAAAACGGCGCGCGCCGTTTTAACGAGATTGTGCGCCGGTTGGACCGACGTTGTTCTAACCTCCCAAGCAAAGGCACGCCGCTTTAAGCGGCACCGTCTTAACAACAACAGGGGCAAGGGCGCGCCGTTCTAAATGGCGCCATTTAAGCTTCCGACCGCGCAGGATTAGCATCCAACGCCGGAATTAAGTGTCGTTTCGAGCTTCCGTCATCAAAGGGGATCAATCCAGACGAAGCTCATCCGTCGATCCTGCTGCACTCCCGCCTCGCTTGCAACACCCACGTCTTGTTGGCACTCAAAATGTGATGAACGGTGATCGAGCCGCAGAGACAAATGACATGGCCTACTGAAGTACAAAAGCTGATGAAGAACAGCCTGCTGAAGACTTCTCAAGCTGCCAGAGCCTCGAGTCACCTGGAATAAGCACCAGGGGGCTTTGCCTCAGGAGAGTCGAGATGAATCCACAACCAACCGGCAGTACGACCAAGCCTGCCTAATGATCCGGCACCGACTCCATCGTGCCGCTACCCTACACCCGTCGCCCGACCAAGGACGACGGTCTACCGGGTGGCTCGCCACCTGAATGAAGACTCTCACGAGAAGGAAGAACGCCATCGGCCCTTAATTACAAGGAACCAAAGGCTCTGACAGCAGAAGGTCCCGATCACCCAACACGGGTTCGGCTTCTCGCGGTATTGGGTCCGTTAAGTGACCGAAGAATCGCCAGTCAAGGCGGAATTGTTCCGGATGACATACCATCCCGCAAGGAAGCTCCAAACATGAGTCAAGCTGAGCCGGAAGCACCAATCACAATGCCGAAGGCCGTATCAGCGGAAAACCCGTGTGCTCGAGCCGAACACACACGAAGTT
Source organism: Amorphophallus konjac (assembly GCA_022559845.1). NCBI lineage: Eukaryota > Viridiplantae > Streptophyta > Magnoliopsida > Alismatales > Araceae > Amorphophallus > Amorphophallus konjac. Next base: position 84,692 of record JAHNEJ010002657.1, read on the forward strand.
TCGATTAAGGCCATTCATCGTGCCGAGAGCTTCGTCAACGCCCGCCAAGGTTTTTCCAAGGACCATGGCAAGAGGAAGAGGCGACGGGAGAGTCCGGAATCATCCCTAGAACCATCGGCCAGCCCGCGTCGAGGGAACAAGCTAAATCGGTGCACAAGAGGCCACCGGTGCCCCTTAATCTGGCGCCACTAAATCCGGCGCGCCAAAAACAATTGGGGGACATTTCTCCCGGCGCCACTGGATCCGGTGCGCCCTTCGTGGCTCCAGATTAGATGGTTTCTATAAAGGTAACCCTCGTTCGACGAAGGAAGAGAGAGAGGGGGGGAAGACATTCAGAAGAAAAAAAAGAGAGGCCTGAGGGTTTTCGTGTGGAAAAAGTCTCCCGCCTAAGCGTCTCCACGGCCGCCACCCTGCTCTGCCCGAACCTCCCGGTGCCGGAGAAGAAGAGTGTCTGCTTCTTTGTCTATTTAGGTGGGTCGTTGTAATTTCCCCGTGGATCCCCCTCTGTTAGGATTTCTCCTCCGGTACAATGTAAGTGAGAAGGGGGGGAGGAAGGCAATGATATGAGCCTTGCTTCCTCCCCCCTTTTCACCATCTCGGTGATTCTCCATCTCGCCCTCTATAATTTCTTCCCTCTCTATTAATGAAAACGGTGACTGTGCGACAACGCCGGCACCGGAACGATAACATGTTTAGCTTTTCTTCTTTCGTTTATGGAATGAATGGATATGTCAGCGAGCCGAGGGGTCTAATGCTCGTATCCTTCCTCTACATCGTTCCTTTTCTTTCATTGCATTTTCTTCTTGAGGCTGGTGAAACGGCACCGTGCAATAGTGCCGGCGTCGGGGAGGGTGATGTGCATAGAACGAACGGACGTGGGCATGCCCAGTGCCGTAGTTACCTCTCCCGTATGCTTCCTCTTCTATCTGTATGTGCGTCCACTGGATTTGCTTCCCCGACGCCGATTATGCCCTGCTACGTAGTGGGCTACAGCAACTTCTCCCCTCTCCCAGGGGTTTCTCTTCCGTTCGAACGCCAAGGTTTTCACCGCCGGAGGCATACACATATGTGTGCTTCTCTGATTGATATTGGGCTGTCCTCTTACCTTCCTTCCTGTTCTCGACCATGAACAGGAGGGTATGAGGCCATCCCCATACTCCTCCTCTTCGCTTTCTAGACCCCTCTTGGTGAATGTTTCGTTGAACCTGCTAACATCTATGTGTGCAAACATATGCACACCCACAGACATTAACATTAGTCTGCTAACTCTACATGCTTTCCCACCGCGCCGTATTGCCATCTCGTTAGTGAGATTCGACAACCCGGGGAGGGGAACATTCCTCAATACTTCATCCGAATCACTCAGTCTACAGGAAATCATCTATTAGTGATGAGTTTCCCCGCGGACCAACGAGTGTACAGTAACATGGGTTAATCCCAACACCTTAAATCCACGGCCCTTAGTGGGCCTTGTGGTGGTCGTGAGATGGGTGCCCCTCGTAGGCTAGCCCTCGGGGTTTTCCCTCTCTATTGGTCGTCCTGACTTAGACGTGGTATCGACTAGGATCGCGTGCCCCTCGTAGGCTAGCCCTCGGGGTTTTTGCTCCCGTTATGAGTCACGCTATCCGTCTACTTTCCACCCACGGACTCGGTGCCCCTAGCAGGCTAGCCCTCGGGGTTCTCCTATCCGTTCGGGTTTGCCGTCCGCCGGTGCGCCACCCGGCTTTCTAGGGGTTGCTCCGCCACGTGAGTACTCCCCGCTTCTCCCCGACTGTGGCGCCCCCTTCCGACGATCCTATATCGTGTCCGGGGACGTCACAGCGGATGTACGGAAGTGTTGTGGGCCGAATATTTACAAGGCGCTAAAGGCCAAACCATCACATATTCCAAAAGAAACATAACCATACCATTTCCATAAGATAAACACTCATAATTTACATCGTATACAGAGTACCACATATCTCTACTCAAATGTCATATTTACATTCATTATTCAAAAGAAAATTAAATCTATTTATTCTACGCAGCGAAATCCAAATTAAACCTGGGATCAACTTCCGACCTACTGCCCGAAGGAGTCAAGATGCACACTGGTCAATTTTCTGAAATGGTTACGCAACAGAAATGAGTCCAAAGACTCAATAGGGATTAAAACCAATCACATACTTATCATATACTAAACTGTGCAAATCCATGATATAAAGCTAATCACAATTTCACTGGATTGTACATATACTATGAATGCGAAGGAAATATGAAATATAATAGAGAAAAATAATTTTCATATTTATAAGCGAATGCGTATAACAAATCTTATCTGACTTACATATAAATGGCATAATACATATCTTAGATAAATCAGAGCTTATACAGATGAACTTATTTTCAGATCATATCAAAGTCATATATCAAATCTGAGTTTCATATTATTTTGCAGCATATATTGGACTGGCATCCCGTCACTAAAAGTAGTAGCAAACACATACCTAGGTATCTATACATCGACATAAAGATAAATGGTCTAAACGCTGGAGCCTATCGGCCTTGATCAACCACGTAGGATCGGGAGTTAATACTCCACCCTTTCCCAGATAATTTTCTTATTCTGGGTTCCGGATTTTTCAGAAGTCCGTTTGCCCTCGGAAATGGGCCTAATCCCGTAGCGGAAGCTAACTACGGTTTGTCGCCCCACACCTCCTTAAAGTGACACAGTCCATATGCTTAATCAATTTTTTTATTCTTATTACATAATCATCTCAATACTTAAAACTTGTCATTAAAATTTCTAAAATAATTGAATCAGATTTTAATATCATGATATAGATATAGGGTAGTGAACTGTTGTATAAAATTTGAAGAGAGTAGAGAGAGAAAGTAGAGAGAGGGTAGAGAGAGATTAGAGAAAAAGTAATATTTTTACAGAATGGTAACTAATAAATAATCGATTCTAAGCATAAATCATCGGGTTAAATAAATCACTGACTTAAGCCTGAATAATTACTTTTCAAATAAAATTAAACCAAAGAAGTATAAATATCAAATAACATGCAGTTGGTTTATCATGTGCCTACCTTTTGAGTGGACTCCACCTCACCAATGCTTCTTAAGATTTCAAATGATCCAACATACCTCGGACTGAGTTTACCTTTCTTGCCAAATATCACTACTCCTCTAGTAGGCGAAACTTTTAGAAATACGTGATCCCCGACATCAAATTGTAGATCTCTCCTTCTCTGATCAGCATAACTTTTCTGCCTACTCTGAGCTGTAAGTAATCTTTTTTTAATCAACTCAACCTTTTCTACACAATCATGTACAATCTATGGCCCAATCAATTTTCGCTCACCAACCTCATCCCAACAAATAGGTGATCTACATGGTCTACCATATAATGCTTCATATGGTGCCAATCCTATGTTTGCATGATGGTTGTTGTTATATGCAAACTCAATTAACTACAAATGTTCATCCCAACTGCCTTTCCAGTCTAAACTGCACGCCCTCAACATATCTTCTAGTGTTTGAATGGTTCTCTCTGATTGTCCATCTGTTTGAGAGTGAAAAGCTGAGCTAAATTTCAATTGTGTACCCAATGCTGTCTGTAAACTCCTCCAAAATTTTGCTGTAAACCTTGCATCCCTATCTGAAATAATAGACACAGGCACACCATGAAGTCTCACAATCTCTCTGATATATAAATTGGCTAAATCCTCTAATGATTGTGTCTTTGTGATTGCCAGAAAATGGGCTGACTTAGTAAGTCTGTCAACAATTACCCAAATGGAATCATGTTTTCTCCTAGTCATTGGTAATCCCATCACAAAATCCATAGCGATATGCTCCCATTTTCACTGTGATATTTCCATCAACTGTAATGGTCCCACTGATCTTTGATGCTCTGCTTTTACTTGTTGACAAGTAAGACACTTGCTAACAAAGTCTGCTATATCTTTCTTCATACCAATCCACCAAAAATGTCTCTTCATATTTCTATACATTTTTGCACTACCTAGGTGAATAGAATATTGTGATTTATGTGCCTCGGTCAATAGATCTTTCTTTATTTCTTCATTCCGAGGTACACATAATCTTCCCTGAAATCTAATTGCTCCATCTGCACTTTGAGTAAATTTCGGTGTGCCAATCAATTTTTGTAACTGCTGATCATTCAGTTGTGCTTGCACAATTCGCTCAGCCATTGCAGACTGAATAGTTAGTTGGGCCAGAAATAAGTTTCTCCCTTTGCATATCGGAGCATACTCCACTACATCATATGTCATTCTCCAAGTTTGGCACAACTAGATTGCCATTAGCCTCTTCCTGCTCAGTGCATCTGCTACCACATTTACTTTTCCTGGGTGATAATTCAAGGTGAAATCATTATCCTTCAAAAAATCAATCCACCGTCTTTGCCTTAAATTTAATTCTTTCTGAGAGAAAATATATTTTAAACTCTGATGGTCTGTAAACACTTCAAATTGTTCACCATACAAATAATGTCGCCAAATTTTTAAAGCATGTACCACCGCTGCCAACTCCAAATCATGTGTTGGATAATTCATCTCATGGATCTTTAATTGTCTAGATGCATAAGCTACTACTTTGCCATTCTGCATCAGGACACATCCTAGTCCTTTTCTAGAGGCATCTGTATATATCACAAATCCTCCTGACCCACAAGGTAAAGTAAGTACTGGGGCTATAGTTAACCTTGTTTTTAATTCCTGAAAACTCATTTCACATTTATCTAACCATTCAAAAGGAATTCATTTCCTAGTCAATTTGGTCATAGGAGCTGCAATAGAAGAAAAACCTTCAATAAACCTGCGATAGTAACCCGCAAGACCCAAAAAGCTCCTAATCTCACTGACATTCTTCGGCCTTTCCCAATGTAAAACAGCCTCAACCTTAGCTGGATCAACAGACACTCCATTACCAGAAATGATATGCCCTAGAAATTGAACCTGGTTTAACCAAAATTCACATTTACTGAATTTCGCATAGAGTTGATGTTTCATTAAAGTTTCCAACACAATCCTCAAATGTTCTTGATAAGTTTCAACAGTAGGAGAATAGATCAACACATCATCAATAAACACAACTACAAATGTATCCAGATATGGTTGGAAAACTCTATTCATCATATCCATAAAAGTTGCGGGTGCATTAGTTAACCCAAATGGTATAACCAGAAATTCATAATGTCAATATCGTGTTCTGAAAGTAGTTTTTAAAATATCTTCTTCTCTTATCTTCAATTGGTGGTATCCAGATCTGAGATCAATCTTTGAAAACACTGTGGCAGCTCGTAGCTGATCAAATAAATCATCAATTCTTGGCAAAGGGTACTTATTCTTAATAGTCACTTGATTCAATTTCCTATAGTCAATGCATAATCTAAGCGACCCATCTTTCTTTCTAACAAATAGAACCAGTGCACCCCAAGGAGATACACTTGGTCGAATAAACCCCTTGTCTAGCAGTTCTTGTAATTGTTTCTTTAATTCTGCCAATTCGACTGGTGCCATTCTGTAGGGAGGGATGGAAATGGATAAAGTACCTGGTGATAGCTCAATAGTGAACTCCACCTCTCGGTGTGGGGGTAAACTTGGAAGTTCATCAGGGAATACATTTGAAAATTCTCTGACAGCATCAATATCTGAGGTGGTTTTCTTATTTTCATTAGAAGGAATAGCCATTACACTAGCCAAATAACCTTGACAGCCACTTCTAAGCAATTTCAAGGCTTTAAGTGCTGAAACTAGTGTTTTACTAGAGCGGTGTCTTGGACATTGATAGTGAAATGTCTGCTCCCCAGGTTTTTGAAAAATTACTTTCTTTCCATGACAATCTAGAAGGGTAAAATTTGTATCTAACCAATCCATTCCCAAGATGACATCAAAATCAGTCAAAATTTGTGAGAAGATATCCATTCCCAATATATATATATATTTACCTTCCATCGCATGAGGAGGTGGTAGATAAGTGAAGTGAGGGATTTTTTTATAAAAACCCTCAAAAACTTAACACTAATAGACTTCTAAAGAGTTAATTTCTTCTATCTTATTTTTAACCAATTAAATGTCTGAATTTAAAAATATGCTTAAAATGAAACTTGTAGATCTTTAAATTCTCTATCCAACGGGCCTAATATTGACTCTATTCTGACATTCTTATGAAAAGTTACATATTATTAAAAGGAGATATCTATTTAATAAAGTTCGTTAAACTATACCATTCAAGATATTAGACTTTAATTAAGATAACATAAAATTTATATGAACTCTAATTATAAAATATTTAACTATCTTTAAGTTTCGGATGAACTCGGGTGTTACACCGACAATCCTCCGGGATGGGGAGATGCTGCCAAAATTTTGGCTCGAACGAGTTTGACTCGGAACAACTGCCGGGGTCGAGTACGAACCTTGCATGAGTCTATGACTTGACTTCTGGACGGTTCGGGATCGATCCGATGAATGGCTGATTTAGTAAACTCTCAAAATCATCCAAAAATGCTTTAATAAATCTAAAATAAATCGATAAGACCTCGGTTTCTGTGAGACTAGGCTAAACCGGCACCGTCGACACTCGGCACGCCTTAATACGGCGCTCCTTGAAACGGCGCGCCCTATTCCGACGCGCTAAGAAGGGAAGCGCGCCATTTTCAACCCAGCCCCTGCACCTACGCCCTGTGGCGCCGCTTTAAGCCTTTACCCACGCTTGTACCGCGCCGTTTAACCTTTTAGCTACGCATTCCGCGCCGGTTTCATTCCGAATCACGTCTTCGCGCCATTTCAATCTTCCCCCCACCTCCGGGGTGATTTCCAACGCTAATGATAGAATTAAACATATCCTGCAACCAATTAATCGAATAAGTTGGTTCGTCTAAACCTGAATTAGCTATTTTCATAGTTTCATCATCATGCTTTAGTCTAAGCATTCATGCCGCATCAATAAATGCTTGAGTGCACGGGCCCTCAGTATATCAAATCACATTAGCAGAAAGCCGGGCAACGCCCGATGGGAAGCTCTTGCCATGCGTGATGGCGATCTTCGGACGTATGTCCTCCGCAACGTATTGAGGGTTCCGCCCTAATAAACCATGCATGGCAGACTAGAATATCCTGCATGATCATTTGCATCCTTCGCATTCGTTATTCTGGCCTCGACAGCCCATTATCTCGGTAATTAATCAAAGGTTTTCCTTCCTCGCGGGGGATGTAATTAACGCCATGACCTTTATGGTATGGCGGACTGCTGGTCCCGATCGAATCTCACTCTCGCCTGAAACGGGTCAGAATGAGCACATAATAAACTCATCACGTACGTGACTGGCACGCCCGTGCAGTCAATCGGTCAGTTAATTACCGGTTAATTAATTGGTTGATCGACACGTGAATAAACCGAATAAACCCAAACAAACCAAATAATAATAATCCCATCGAAATAGGTATCAGTTGAGAAGCCGCCACCTGAGGTGAAGCCTTGAACTCATTGGCGCCTCACCGTGATGTTTCACGAGGGGCTTCGGCCTGCTTCGAGGTTGAATCGTGCATGCTCAGCTCGCTTAATTGCCTTTTTAGCATTTCGACCTCCTGTTGATATTTCTGGAGCAGCATCATCATTGTTGGATCGTGGGCGAAGGGGTTGGGGATTTGGCCTCCCCCTTCCAATGAGACATCTACAGAGGGTGCTGGCCTTTCACTATCATCTTCGACAGTAACCACATTTTCCACCAGGGTAGCCATATCTGAACTTGTTTCACCAGCAAGGGCTTGTACTGCCTCAGCTGCAGCCTTCTTTCTTGTGGTGACAGGACCTGGCCTTTCTGTGAGTCTAGCCACTTCATCATCATCTTCAGGGAGAGCTCCATAGTGGCTGGTCACTCTGGCCACGTTGTAGGTGAAGATCTGCAGCTGCCTGCTTCTTCAAATCACTCTCCTGGCTGACTGACCAAAGAAGATTAATCTATCAAACATCGAAATCCTTAGTGTAGTCTCTTCTCGGAGGGGTGGTCCATATTGACCCGATTCCGCATCTTCTACTTCTCCCGGGTCAACTTGTTGCTCCCGACTTTTCTTCGCAGCACTCACGGCTTCTAGGAGCCACTGCGTTAGAGGTGTTTCCAAGGCCGCAGAAGTATCCCCGCACAAGCTGAGTGATATCATCTTGCCCATTGACGGGACAGATCATAGGGGGTGACATACTAGCTCGTGCTGTAGATTTGTCGGCAAGCCGCCTCCGTTTGGCCATCCCACCGCACTTCTTATCATATGAATAAATATTTGCTTGCCGACCATAGACTCGGAAGGCTGGCTTGTGAGATGCCCAGGCAGGCATCTCGTTCTTCTCTTCTTCTTCTTTCTTTTTAAACCTATCAACCATGACATGCTCAGGTTGAACTGGAGCTGGGGCCCGCACTCGCCTGGGCCCCCAAATTTGCTTGCCCCTGCCTTTGATCCTGACTCGAAGCGGTCCATTTTATCTTGGGCCAATGCTTGGAATGAATTGTGCACTGGCATAGTTGGAATTACCCTGTCGGGTGTGATCTTGGCTTGCCGGCCGTTCAGGAACACTCGGACTTCTCCGATCAATATGGATTTGCCCGATATTGAAACCAGCCCTACAACATGCTGGTGCTCTTCTTGGCCACCCTCCTGGCAGCCGGTGTGCGCTTCCTGTTGGGGGAGGTGCAGAAGTCGATGTGATGGATGTGGCAGCCCACCACGGCAGCTTCAGTTGGGGTCGCCTTTGCAACGGAGACTAGTTCCATCTCCTGGGGGTCCAGGAGTTTCACAAATGCAACCCCAAAAAAGTTTGGGAAGCCCACGATGGGTGGAAAATAGCTGAACTTCGTCGGCACCGCCGGGTAGCCATACCTGACGTGATCAGCGATAATGAGCCATCCGAACACAACTGGCATCGTGATCATTGGACTGTAATTCCCTCCTGGAATTTGAAATTGAGAAAGTTAGAATTTAAGGAAGAGGCCGCCGGGCCCTTAATCCTAGCAAAAAGATGAAAGGAGGTTCAGTCCCACCGGCCGTGCCAGCCTTATGGACGCACCTTTTATCGCTAATCTTTTGGTATCATTTTATCATCTTTCTTTATTCTTGGTTTATTAGTGCGTGGGCGTGCCAGTCACGAAGTGATAATTTATCCGGACTCCGAATACTGTGGTGGTATGGAGCCGTTGGTGCGCGCCGTCTGACTAGTCAAACAATGTGGGTATCGTGTCGGGACTAGAACCCGCCGTGCCATAAATGATGGGACATATGGTATGCTCTGATACCAATTGATGTGATCTAGCAACGGTGCGTGTAGGATTCAGAGGGGGGGTGAATGAATCCCTAAAAAAAATTTGACCGAACAAAAATCAACTAGTCCAAACTCAAGGGCCTGATTAGATCAGATCATAAACTCGAATAACTGAAGTGCACCCGTGAACCTTGGAAGCCAAACTAAACTACACAAGCCTAGTCATGCATCTATCGATACACACAAGACAAGCAAACCACACAGAGCCCAAGGAGTTTTTAGATGGTTCAGTCTGCTGCCTGCAGACCTACGTCCATCCCTCACTCAAATCTGAGTGAGGCTTCCTGCTGCCTTACAGCTTGAAAAACGCAGCACAACACAGCTTGCGTCCGCTGAGCCTCATAGCTTGCTTACAAACGACTGAGCAACACAGCTTGCTATCCAGAGGATCCCTCCTCTGACCGCTGAGGATTACAGCTTAACCTCTGCTGCCACACAGCTTGATCAGAAAAATTAAGATAAGAAATAAAATAAAAATGGTGGAAACAGCTACTGAAAGCTGACAATGAAATCAAAAAAAAATAGCTCACGCAGGAGCAAACTGGACTGGATCTGATCCAAGTACCAGTGGACAGACTATCAGATATTCTTTTCACGATCTCCCTCTTCCTCTATCTCTCTTTTCTTTTCCCACAAGCTCTCTATCTCTTTTCCTTCTCTTCTACCCTTTTTTCTCTTGGTTGTTCAAAACCTCTTATATTCTCTCATTGAGCGTGTGGAGGGAGAACTCCCGCCCAAGAGCTTCCAGAAGGCTCTCAGCCACGTGTCACCATCTAAGCGTTGTATCTTTCCACGTGGCATTCTTTTAGAGATAGATCTGCCTTGGATCACGTTCCCCTCCTCGGAGAGAAACTCTGTCAGAAAACACAAGACTTTTAGTCAAACACTTAGCATAATTTGCACTGAGGTAATGAGTGTGTAAACATAACATGCACTAAGTAGAAATATGCGAGTCAACCATTGTACTGAGTTGATAAAGCTAGAAATGGGAAATGCACTGATTTACAAATATGCATGACACCATATGCACGGACATGAACCCATGAGCCACAAGAGGAAGACTATGCACCGAGTCAAAAGTGTCTAAAGACATGCACTGACTCATAAGGTGTCTAGTACAGAGGATGCACCGACTCTAAGAAATGTCTAGGACATAAAATGCACGGAGTTAGATTTGCAGTCCAGGCAAGAGTTGCACCGAGATGAAAATAAGAATGCATTAACACTAAATGACAAAACTGAACAATGCGTGCTGGTCAAGAATCGCACGGACTTGAAAAATTGCACCGACTTCATGTTATTTCAAAAAGAAAGATACTGCACCGAGATGAGGTGAGCAGAAATGAGAAATGTAATGAACTAGTGAAAAGGACGATAAGGAGATGATTGCCCCGACTTGTGTTAGGCTGACCAAGCAAGATCTGCACTGACCCCTTTTTCTGTATGAGACAAGTGATGCACCGAGGGAGGAACGGGACGACAGTGTTTGTGTTTGGACAGAGACTTGCACAGAGTCAAGCACTTAAAGCATGAAGTGCAGAACAGAACCGGACTAGCACCGAGCTAGATCTCTAGCAGAACAATGCATGCACTGGCTATGAATACTTCTGTGAAATTACATGCACCAAGTGAACCAAACATAACAGATATAATTGAAAGATTTAAACACTTTAATCTAAACATGATTCATAGAAAGTCATTATCAAAACTAAGGTTCCAACAGTCTCCCCCTTTTTGATTATGACAACTATGAGTCATGTATGATTAAACCATAGAAATATTCAATACTTAGGATTCAAACAACTGAGTTCACAGTCTGTTGGAGCATGCTAAAAAAAAATTCATCCACACACAGACAAGACAGAGAGATTGCATTGGACACCACAAGTGTGCAACCAAACAAAAATGCAATTATGCACCATGTAAGAATAAGAAGAAAAAAATGATTCTGTGTGTATTAAGAAAGCAAACATTAGTGTTTGAATGTACATCTCTCTTTTCACAAAAGGAAGGGTATTAGAAGCAGCACATCTTTCCCTTGCCAAAATCTTTGCCATTTCACTCATCAGTAACAGTGAGATCTTATTTGCAGCATATACTCAGCAGCTATCCAGCAGGATATACATGAGGTCTTCTTCTCCCCCTTTGTCATTATCAAAAATGGGGAATTTTGAGATATTAGTGACCTCGGTAGCTCCCCCTGTCTCTTGCAGAATATGTTGAACTGGAGCCAGAGGTGGGAAGTCTATTCAACAAAGCGGTATGACGATCTCTAATTGAGTCTTCCAGTCTGTCCAGCTTTTGATGCACAATGTTCCCCAGCCTTTCCACTAGAGGGGTGACTGACTCTCGTTGGTTGAAAGCTTGTTAAACGATCTCTGACAAAGTCTACAAACTAGACTGGACAACTTGAAACTTTGTGATGATTTCTGGCTGACTGGCCGCTATTCTGTTTATCTTGCCCTTTAATAGTTCAAACTCAATTTTCAGATCAAAGGTATGGCTAAGAATCTTAGCTATATTGGTGACTATGGAGATTTGAGTGTCTTGAATTTTACTGACCATGTCACCTACTCGAGAGTTGATACCCATAAGAGATTCTAAAATCTCTCGTATTGCTTCATCTATCTTTTGTTTAGTAGTAAAAAATTCTAGCCCTTGACATTTCACAACCTTTTCCAAATGTTTCAGTCTGCCCTCTACTCTGTCTATTTGAACAGTCTGGAATAAAAATTGTTTGTTCATCAAGTCATTCTGATTGAGTACAATCTCTGTCAACTTAGAAAACATCTGAGCAAGATTGAATTCAGCATTTGTTCCATGTGTACTGGAAGTGGAAGCACTAGAATCTGGCAACTCAGTGTAGTACTCATGATGCTGTTCAGGGGGCAGAGGAGGTGGAATGCCAAGACTAATTAGTTCTCCAAAGTGTGGACCATACTCAGGAGCCTGAGAGAAGGACATATTGAGATACATCCTATGGTGAGGGGCATGTCCCATGACACAGTCTTGTGATACTTCTTCAGCTGCCCCTGGATCTGGAGCAATTTGTTGCTCATGTGGAGCTTCTTCAGCAGATCCTTGAGCTCCTCGTTGTTCAACTTCTTGTTCATTGACTACAGATTCTGCAATTTCTTCATAAATCACTTCAACAGCTTCTCTCATAACTTCGTCGACCAATTTAGTCATTTCCTCTTCATCTACAATGATTTCCTCTTCTCTGTTACTAGGTAGTTCTTCTTTTGGAGCATCTTCCTGCGCCAGCTCTGCTTGATTAGTGACTAGTCTTTCCTGTGACTGCTATCCAAAATCATCAAATATCTCATGGATATTGTGGTCTAATTCCTGAATGATGTCCTCTTCCTGAGCATTCTATTCAATTATTTCGTGAATTTGAGGTGCCTCAGGTGCTGTTGCTGCAGTTGGGTCCAGTTGAAGTTCCTGTTGATCAGAGCCTTCAGTTGCTTGTATTTGAGTTGAAGGTTGACCCACCTTCTGATGAACAGGTTCCAAAGGTGACTGAACAGACTGACATTCACTTTGGATTAACTCAAGAGTGTGAGTTTCTTGTGTGGGCTGATCAGATACTGACTCATCCCGAGTTTCTGTATCTTTTTCCACTGGAGTATCCTTTGTAGAAAGAGTACTCGTTCATTTGGTTCCTTTCCTCCTCATGAATGTATTAATGAAACCCATGTTATAAATGTTTACCTTGGGGATTGCTGTCACAATTTCACTATCCAAGGAGATGTTTTCCTCTTTGAAGAATGTAGTCAACTAAGCAGTATAAGGAAAATATCTTCTTGACTCTTTGCACGTTCCCATAACCTGAATCATTACGTGCGGCAAACAGATTCTAATTTTCTTCAGCAAGCAGTAGAGAATAAACCGCTGAGAATCTGTCAGTCTACCCCTTCCTCCTACTTGTGGAGTAATCATGGAGGTGAGAATGTGATAGAGTAGTCTCTTGGGTGCAGATAATTTGTTGGTGTTATAATAATCGAGCTTCGTCTGTTGCTTGTCATGAATATTTCTAGGCAGGTTAGTGATGAGGGCAAATGCATCATATAGGTTAAATGTAAACCCGCCTTCAATCTCTCCATCTACAGGGACTCTTAGAGTTCTGTGTAGGGACTGCCTAGATAGCTCTATCATTTTTCCTTTGACCAGAGAGAAGACTATGAAATTAGCATCATCGTACCTTAAGTTGTTGTAGAATTCTGTTACCAGATTAGGGCAATACACCCTATGCATGCTCAAGAACTCTTTCCATTGTTGGAACTCAAACAGCTCTAGCAACTCAGGGAACTCGGAAGCCATCTCTTGATCAGCAAAGTCGATATACCGAAGGGGTATTATCTTCCCAGCTTCCAATACTAGCAGAGATTTCTTTGTAGGCTTTGTAGACGTATTTCCCTTCCTCGTGATAGAAGTTGCTTTCTTCTGTCTCTTCGTCCCTTTAGGTTGCATTGCGGTCACCGTGGACAAAGCATCTTCTGGCTACGGCTGCTCCACTGCCTTCCTCTTCCCTTTGCTCGTGGCTGATGAAGTAGACATGGCGGCAACAGAGATGGAGGAGAGATGAAATGTGGAGACAGAGAGGGTGCACTGGGAGGAGAGAAAGATTGGAGACGTGAAGGGTTGCAAGTTGTGCACGCGCGAAGAAGCCACGGAGTGGGAGGACGCTTCAGCTTCAAAAGAAAGGGTAAGATGGTAAAGAAGATAGGGTTTCGTATATAGGGGAATACTTCCAACTTTACCAATCTTCAGTAGATAATACCCAAAATACCCTTAGCTTAAAATAAGGTGCCTTTCTTCGTAGAGAAGCAGTTTACGGAATATGAGATTATATCTCACAGGGTAGCTCTTCACAAGATATCTCAAATGAATTTAAGTCAATGAAAATAAAATAGCTTAGTCATGGAATCAACTCAGATAGAAAAGACATTAATCCTAGCAGTCCTTTTCATTAGCCAGAATCTGATTGAAGAACCCAGTTTTATATTTTTCTTAGGTCTGTCAAGATTAACTGAGAGAACCATTGGGTCAACCATATATATTTCATTATTCATGTGCCTCTTTTTTTTTATTAAAAACTTCTATTGAGTATTCCTGTATAACTGCACCTTTTTACACAAGTAGACATGTCGATCAGACACCGGAATCCCTAGTTACTCAGTGCAATTAACTTTCATACTTCATATGTTGAACAGAGTTGGCATTAATTATCATGACATAACCTCTGAATTTCTTTGAAACAGATGGTCAGTTTCTCAAATGTCATGCCATTGCTCTGCCAGAGTTTCTTTCATTATTTTATATCATGGCGTATTCCCAGTTCTTTTATCAGAAAATTCTCTTTAACAAGACGTAAAAATCATATAAGCCTTAGGTTTCCAACAGATCGGCTTATTACTAAAGATTTTCAGATGTCAGACCTTCTACAGATAAGTTTCCAATTTTGACTGTTTCAAAATCATTGAAACATTCACTGTTATTTGTGAGAACTATTCGGATAAGATTTAATGTTCATACACTGTAAATTACTTCTCAACTTAGATCAGCAAGATGTTTTTAGTTTAGAGTGATCTGGGCATTTAATTATTGAAGAGGGTAAAGGTGAAAGTATTTATATATACTACTCCCCCTGACTAGAACAACCAGGAACATTTGGAAGACAGAGAATGATAGGAGAGATAGACGAATGACAAGGTGAGGAGGAAGAAAACCATACGTGAGCAAGGTAAGAGCATTTCCAAAGGGCACAGCTTAACCGGCCATCAACCCTCTAGCACTTCTCTCAGTAAATTGATCATCATCCAGCCTTCAGACAACCTTCTCATGCAAACTTAAGCTCACACCACTGACAGAGCCCGCAACAGAGTTTTTCAAATTCATTAGACACCACAAGATGACTCCCATTCGAGCAAAGCATAGCCTCTCAAGATTTTAAACATCCACAAGGTAGCGTTTAGCTAGCTGAATCAGAATCGGTGACACTCCAGTAGACGAAATACCAGCTCACAAACATACCAGATATATTGAGCTCTGCAGCAGAAGAGTTACCAAATCTCATGTTCCCCCCCTTTTTTTTAAAGAAAAGTATACCTTTAATGACCAGCTACCTTAGATAGTCTAAGCACCCCCTTTGAATGAGCAGAGATTTCCATCAAACATTATTGTTTTTGTTTTTCTTAAGGTTCACAGAAGAGTATCAACAAAATATCCATTCTGCAGGAACATGCACAGACCCAACACACAAACAGACAGCACCAACAAATAGCATGAATTAATGCCATGACATTGATCACTGTAGCGAGATAGAGATCATGCAAGCAGTTCTAACTGAAAAGAAATAGATATAAAGTAGAGAAGAAATTAAATTCAACTAACCTTTGTGTGCCTTGGTTTTATTATCCCTTTTATTTTCCTTCTTCAAGACACCTGCATAGTAAGATTAACCTGCAAATTTGGGGACCCAAGGACTATTGGGCCTTATTAGTTGAGTGACACCTCTAGCAGGTGCACTCTAAGGTTTCCAGGTTTTTCTATTATCAAATTCCAAATCATGGCATTTATTCATAATATGACCCATTCTCCCACAATAATAACAGTGAATAGCAGAATTCAGATGTTTCTTGACAGGATAAACATTGAATCTTTGTGGGTGGACTTTCGTTAAGATGGTTCTCCCATGGTGAATGTTACCTCTTTTTGCATGCCAGCATTCAGATTTAACATGCCCAAATCTTCCACAGTTGAAGTAATTAACACTCTGATTTTGAAATTTCTTTACATGCTTCTTTGCATGATCATTTCTGTAGTTTTGATCTTCATGTTTCTTTAAATAACAGTTATGCATGTAATGACACTTTTACCACAGTAGTTGTTGTGCCCCTGTGGTTTTGATGATTGGTTTTGATGTGAGTCAATCACTGTGAGTCACCATGCGATGTTCAGTCATTTTGTCTCATCTTAAAGCATTCATATATATACATCTGTAAGGGTTATGCTTTTTCAGTTGCTGCATGCCACATTGTCGGTGCAACCCTTGATGAACTGCATCCTTCTTGTGTATTTGGTCATGCCTCATTATGTTTACATCCTTGATGATATAATCTTGATGTTTATGATAAACTGACAGAACAGCTTTTTAGAATGACTTACGGGTCATGAAAAGGAAGTCAATCAAGTCAAAAGTCAACCCGTGACAGGTAAGATCAGTGCACAGTCAGATCAGGTAATGCTCTGTCTACTCTCAGATCTGAGCATCTAGTCAGTGCATGATTAGGTCTCATGCTATATTGCAAAGTCTATACATTCCTTGGGCGCTGCATAAGCATTCTCAATGCATAAGTTTTTGTATAAAGTCTGTACATTGTTTCTCAGTTAGCCTTGTGTCTCACATAGCGCTTCATGTCTGTGCATAAAGTCTGTACATCGTTTACACTCCACACGACATGAAGTCGGTGCAGCCTTGTCTGCCCACACACACAAGTCTATACATTGCATATGAATCTCAAAGTCTATACACTGCCTCGCTGCATTACCCAGCATCTCATGTTGTGTCTCAACATACCTAGCATCTTTGTGCATGCATCGTTTCTCAAGTCTGTACAACGTCCATCGTCTCACTTAGCGTCTAAGGTCGTGTGAACATTGCATCGGCTAAGTCTATACATTGCTCCATCTCACTCAGCGTCTCATGTGCATAAATCAAAGTCTATGCATTGCTTGTTAAAGTCAATCTCACTTAGCGTCTCACTCAGCGTCTCATGTGCATATGCAAAGTCTGTACATCCACCAGTTGATAATTGAACAAGTCTATACATCGTGTGTTCACAGCATATGCAAAGTCTGCACATCGCCGTGTTCGTCTCACTTAGCGTCTCACTTAGCGTCTTTGTGCATGGAGCATTCAAGTCTGTACAGCGCCATGTTCACATGCTTCAAAGTCTGTACAACGTCCTTTGCATGCACATAAAGTCTATGCATCGTTACACTAAGTCTATACATCGCTGCATACACTATGCATTTGGGCATTGTTCATTACAGCAAGTCTGTACATTGCTTTCTCATGCACGTAAACATCAAGTCTATACATTGTCTTCTCGCATTCACGCTAAGTCCATACACTATGCATTTGTGCATCGTTCAGAAAACAAGTCTGTACATCGGCATGTGTCATACACTCAAGTCCACACATGCACACACTTAGTTTGTGCATTGTGCTCTCATGTTTTAACACTAGGCATTGCAAAGTCTGAACATGGCTCTGCGCCTTATATACAAAATCTGTACACACTTCAGGTGGCAAGTATATCCTTCGAGAGGAAATTGAGAATGGCACGTGATCCAAGAAGCTAGGATCGTGACACGTGTCATCCTGCAGGCTGAAATGCTGCCACGCAGCCAAGGTGTTTGGGCGGGAACTGTGGAGGACACACGCCCACCTTCCTGCTGCTGCTATATATATGAAGCTTCTTCCTCTGAAGATGATCTGATCGAAGCAGAAGGGGCAGAAGCAGAGAGTGAATTAGAGCTTGCACGATCCAGAAGAAGAGAAAGAGTGAAGAAGAGAAAGAGAGAAGAAGCAGAAGAGAAAGAGAAAGAAAGAGAGACAGAGAGCTCGTGAAGATAGAGAAGAAGAAGAAGAAGAGTAGAGAGAAGAGTAGACAGTGAGAAGAAAAGAAAGGAGGGGCAGAGAGGCAGAGTGTGAAAGCAGAAGAAGAAAAAGAGAAAGAGAGAGAGAGTTCATGGAGAAGAAGAAAGAAGACTTTATTGAAGATCTGTCTACTGGACCGTGGATCAAATCCAGGCCAGTCAACTCCATGGGAGCCACATCTATGTTATTATCATTTCCAGCTTTCTGATTGCTGTATTTTTCGTTTCTTGTTTTTACTTTACACTTCCTTGGTTTTTGTTTTTTCGATACTCTGTAGTGAGGTCGGGGTTCCTCCTGTTGGTTCAGGAGAAGGGAGATTTTAATCTCCGATTGCAAGTGGCTGGGTGTCACTTGTGGGTTCCCTCTGGGTTTCAGAGGAAGGGAGACTTGGTGTCTCCGGTTGCAAGTGGCTGGGTGTCACTTGTGGGTTCCCTCCTGGTCTGGAGGAAGAGAGACGTTTGTCTCTGGTTGCTAGTGACGGGTAGTCACTAGTGGTTTCCCTCCGGTCTAGAGGAAGAGGGGAGGTTGTTCCCCTGGTCAAGCTGTTAGGCAGCATTTGTTTGTAGACTGAGTCTGCGGTTCTAGCTGTTGCTAGTGGAAACCTCACTCCGGTTTGGAGTGAGGGGTGGACGTAGGTCTGTGGACCGAACCACCTAAAAATTTATTGTCTTCGTGGTTTGTTCTTGTATCTGATTGGCGTTAGATGCATGGCTAGGATCGCCTCAAATGAGTCATCTGGTTGAATGCTTCATGGCACACACTGTTTCAATTTGATTCTGTCTCGGCTTAGACTTGCTCAGGTGGCTGCATTGTTGCAGTCCAACTGGTTGATCAAGTGTGTCTTGGAATCTCGTCTTGAAGAGCTCATTTGTTTTTATTCCGCAACTGTGTCTAGCTACAGGGTTTGATTTGGACAATTTTTAAGAGGGATACATTCACCCCCCTCTGTATCCATCGCACCGGTCCCATCAATTGGTATCAGAGCCTGTGTCTGCATAGAAGGTTCAACAACCTGCAGATCCAATCTTGCTGTATTTGGTGATATCTCACTTTTGGTGCACTTCCTATCGATTGTCTTGTTAGTTGAACCTGCTTGCTATCTATTTTAATGGCTCATCCTCTTGTATTTGATGGTTCTAACTTCAGTAAGTGATTAGGCGACCTTTTTGTCTATATGAATTCCATTGACCCTAATCTATGGAATTTAGCTTCAAAAGGCCCACACCAATTACCTCACGAAGAGACCAAGTGGTCTAGAGAGGACAGATTAAAGAACCGTGATAACGTCACAGTTCTTAATATTTTGCAAGCTACAGTTAATACTGACAGATTTCCTTTTGTTCTCAAGTGCACTTCTGGAAAGGAAATATTGGATAGAATAACTGCTACAAATGGGGAGCAAGAGAATCAATGCTTGATGGCCAATCGGGGTGATCACAACTCTGATCAACAGGAGGAAACGTCATCCATGGTAAGCTCTAGATCCGAAGAGATTTCGATTGATGATTTATGGAATATAAATGAAGAACTTACTGATAGATGTAGGAAATTAAAATCTGAAAATAAAAAGTTGAAAAAGAAGTGTGATCAGATTAATTCAAATGCTCCTTGTGAAAAATGTTAAAAACTGAGAAAATCTCATGATATATGCTTAGCTGATGTTAATATGAGTAAGGAACAAATTTCTTTATTGGAAAATAAAAATCAGAAACTCACAGTTAAGATCTCTGAACTGGAAGAAAAATTGAGCTTAATTAATGGTGATCAAATCTCACTAAATGAGCGAGTTCAGAATGAAAAACTAAAACAAGAAAATGAAGAATTGAAGCTGCTGAATTCTGCTATTTCTGAGAGGCTTTTAATGCTTGAAAAAAGGAAGAGTTTATTTGAAAATGAATGTGAGAGAGTGAGTACATTAATGGAAGAGATAGACAGCTACAAAACTGCCAATACCATGCTTAATGAAAAAGTAATAACCTCTGAACTGCTCATCTCTTCTCTTAGGAATGAGATTTTGGATTTGAATAAGTCTCTGTCTGATTATGTTAATCAAGAGAAGCAGAAAGTTGCATCCATAGATAACTGCGTGAAGAAAGGCAGTAATCTTCAAGTTAAGCAGGGAATGAGGAAGAAACTTTATACAACTTTTGTGCGTAGCTCAGACATAGCTATCACTTCCACCTCATCCTCTAAACAAGTTGCTGCTTAAGAAAATAAGAAAATAAAACAGAAAAGGAAAATATTAAAAAAGAATGATAACAATCAGCATGCTAAGAAAGCTCAGGCCAACAAATCTATTGTCAAGAATGTTGAATGCTTTTACTCTGGAAAGTTTGGCCATGAGATGGTTGATTGTTTTATCATGAAGAATGATGAATTGAAATATGATAGAATTCATGCTAGGAATTCTAATATGAAGAAACCCTCTTCTGTTCAAACCAAAAGGCTTCAATGCTTTTACTATCATAAAATGGGTCATCTCATGCATGAATGTAAGTTAATGAAAATAGATGACATGTCTGCTGTGGGAATACATGATAAACATATCCATGCTAAAAATCATGCAATTCCTAAAAGAAAACTTCAATGCTTTTGTTGTGGAAAATTGGGCCACATTGTTGCACAATGCTGGCATGCACAGGGGAGTAACAATCGTCACAAATCTGCTAAAACCCCTGTGTATCAAAATGTTCAGGGAAAGAAATTTTATTCTGAAATTGCCAAATTCCCTGCAAACAGAAATGATTTTGGTAGGAATAAATCTATTTTTAAAGAAAAGATTCCTGCATGTTTTGAATGTGGAAAACTTGGCCACCGAACTTCGGAATGCTGGTGGGCAGGTAATGGTAAACCAAAATTTCATGCAAGTAACAGAAATTTCCATGTTTATCCACATAGATTCCATGATTATAATCTTGTTCACAAAAAGAACTTAAAGGCTGTTACATCATGTCATTATTGTGGGTAGGAAGGGCATTCTATGCATAATTGTCATATCATGTGTTGTGATGATAAACAAGCTAAAAATTTGTTGAGAAAACCTGCTAAGAATGTCACTGTTAATACAGGACCCAAGACCTCTTGGGTACCTGTTTGTGCAAAATAAACTTTGTGTCGCAGGTGTGCCTTGGAATGGAATAAAGGGGGTTAATAAACCAAGGCACTCAAAAAGGAAAACCCCATGATTCTACTCTTCAGGTCAGTTCTGAACACTGTTCAATTTCTATCATCTAAAAATTGCTTGTTTGAGATGGCTGAGCATCTTGTTAATCTGATTTGTGTTTAATTGAAATCTTCTGAAAATTTGAAATGAACATTGATGTATTTGGTAGTTTCTCTCTCTGATTGAACAAGCATGAATTCTCTTCGAGCATAAATTTTAAAATCATGTGCAGTGCCTTAATTGCATATCATGCACTTTGTCAGGGGGAGTTTGATTGATGTTGCATTTGAAGAGTAGTGCATGTCATAAAATTTGAAAACCCTAAAAGGATATTCCATTGCATCTAGACAGGGGGAGCATTCCTGTTTGATCACTTCTTCACCTCTTGAACTCCTTCTGTCTAGTAATCAGATCCATTCTCTTGACAAATGTGTGGTTCACTTGAATTCACTGCTGTCTCCACTTGTGTAGCTGTTCTGTATGTACTCCGGACTCAGCTATTGATTTCTAAACTGCACTGTTCTAATGTTCACCCCTTGTCTCATCATGATTGCTTTCTGCTATTCTCTCAATAAAAATGCTCTGTTGACTCCACTGATTTGCTGCAATGTCAATGTTGATTCATCTTAATGAGGAAAGATTTTAGTCAGTGCACCCTAATCATAAATCAGACATATTCTGAAAAGAAGAATCTTCTATTATACTGGCTTAAGAATGTTTTGATAAATCAAATTGATTTAAGTCTAATGTATTTCTTAAGTCTAGATTTAGAATTCTTTAAAATATTTGAATCATCATTCTTAATAAATCTTAATCAATTGTCTCATGAACTTCATGCAAAACCTTCTGAAATCTGAAATTTTAAAAGACATGGCTATCTTTAGTTAAGATACATGTAGAAAGTATTGTTCTTAAACATTTCAGTGTATTGAGCATTGTTTGAAAAATCTGAAAACATTTAAAATTTTAAAATAAGAGCAATGACTTTGGTCACAAAGAAACTGGGGTCTCTATCAAAGAAATAGAGTAACCCCATGTCATGAAGTGCCATAGTTACCTCTCTTATAAAAATGATTGAAAATCTGGCAGAGCAATGACATGGTTGTGTTGAGTAACTGGGGATTCTGGCCTCTGTTCAAGGTGTCTCCTCATGTAAAAAGACACTCCACATTGCTAACTCTGTTCTCCTTGAGAGACAATATGGTTGTCACACTGAGTAACTGGGTCACTTCACCTAAGACGTGTTGTGCCTCACGTAAAAAGCTGTTGACTGAACCTAAAACGTAATAAGTGCTGATCAATAGAAAATTTTGAAAAAACTAAAGACAAGTTCAAACACATTTATCTCTGTTTAATCTCAATATTATCTTGTGTCACTTCCATAGAAGTCATTAAATTTAAATGAGTAAGATGGAAGGAGGTTAAACATGAATATCAGATGAGTTTTTGGTTCATTTCTATTAAAAGGTGTTTCAGATATGAGTATTGAATTTTCTTGATAAACTTTGAATACATCACTCTTAAATCATGAAAGTAAGTTTCAACTCATTCATAATCTATTATAATTGAAGAGTCTGAAATTCGATTATCAAGATTTATAAATTTGGTGTGCTAACGAAAATCTTACTTCCTCATTTATTCATTGTGCTTACAGATTGTGGTAATCCTTGAGTGCCCATGTATTTTTGCTGATAGACTCCATCTATTCAGGGGGAGCTTCCCTGTCATATGAATCATGCTGCATTGTAATTCATATATTTAGGGGGAGATCTTGCATTTCTTGTTGCATCTGCATCTCTACATTCATACCTTCCCATGGTTCATCTTGATAATAACAAGGGGGAGAAATTGGTTTGAGTCATACATATGGTTGTTTTAATTTTTTTTAAGTCAAAGGGGGAGATTATTGCCAAAGGGGGAGACTTTCATTCAATCATTGCATGCAGGTTTCTTTTGCTATCTCAAACTATTTTCTTTTTGATGAAGTCAAAGGGGGAGAATAGTTTGAGCCATCAGAATGACTCACAGTGTTGCCATCATCAAAAAGGGGGAGATTGTTGTGCCCTAGTGATTTTGATGATTGGTTTTGATGTGAGTCAATCACTGTGAGTCACCATGCGATGTTCAGTCATTTTGTCTCATCTTAAAGCATTCATATATATACATCTGTAAGGGTTATGCTTTTTTAGTTGCTGCATGCCACATTGTCGGTGCAACCCTTGGTGAACTATGTTGGGTTAGATGGACGCAGTCTATCTCCACTAAGTGTGGATCTAGAGGGGGGTGAATAGATCAACTTGCCTAATTTAAAACTATTGTAAGTTCTAGAGCAGAATTTAGGCAAGCATCAATAAAGCTAAATGAAAAGTGCTAAGCAAAAGGTAGAAAGCTAGACATGAGCATAAGCGATGCAATCAAACAAGCTAAGCAAGAGATTCCCATCGCACACAGATCACACAAAAACACAAACACACTGCACACACAATTTTTAGGTGGTTCGGTCAACGACCTACGTCCACCCCACACTCAACCGAGTATGGCTTCCTGCTGCGTAGCACAGCTTGCGTCCGCTGGGCTTTACAGCTTGGCCAAACAACCCGCTGATACACAGCTTCGCTGGGCACTATAGCTTGCCGACCAGAGGATCTGATCCTCTGCAACCGTTGGGGAAATACAGCTTAACCCGTCCAGTGGAGACCATCACTGCAAGACCGCTGACACACAGCTTGAAGAAACATCATTCAGAAATGAAAGATAGAATCAAAACGAAAAATAAAAACCCAAAAGTAATGTAGCTCTTAAAGAGCAAAGCTCAGCTCTGGTTTTGAACCACGAGACTGGGATACCAACACTCTCACTCTCGATCAGCTCTCTCTCACCTCACTCTCTCTCTTTTCTCCTTCTTCTCTATTTCTTCTTCTTCTTCTCTGTATCTTCTTCTTCTCTCTTTTCTCTCTGTGGATCGAAGGCTCACTGCTGCTGAGTGTATAGACTTTTTCTTCTTCTGCTTCGATCAACTTTCTTCTGTGGAAGAAGGCTTGTATATATAGCAGTAACAGCAGCAGGCGTGTGCTCTCCACGTTTCCCGCCCAGCAATTTGGACCACGTGGCAGCATGCAATGGAGTGTCAGTACACGTGTCCTCATCTGGATACCTTGTCCTTTTCGGATCACGAGCCAGGTACCTGGGATCACGTGCCCCTCATTAGCTTCTTCAGTCCGCTGTATAGAGTTCTCCGTTCACGTGCTCAAAGTCATCAATCTGACTTGCTGCGTCGACGCTTTCACTCAATGGCGTTAACACAGTGAGGCATTCCAGTAGCCATTAGCCTCGTTTCTTTAGCTGCTGCGTCGAAGCTGCTTGCTTGTGGTGTTGACATAGTGGAATGGCCTGTGAAGACGAATGCTTCTTGAACTGCTGCGTCGACGCTACTTTCATGTGGCGTTGACGCAATAGAAGACATCGTGAAAGCTTCGTCTACTGATGCGTGGACGCTTTAAGCTCCAGGCGTCGACCCTGTCCCTTCAGCAACAAGAATAAAGATATAAGATTTAAGTATGTACATTGCATTGTATAGACTTGTAAAAACAGAATGCAACGTACAGACTTGCCCAAAGTGTTGACTTCAACAAGGGAGGCAACGGCTGTATAGACTTTAAATCCTAGTGGCATTGTATAGACATAATGCACTTAAAGGCTTCATGCGAAGGAAAGCATTGTATATGCTTGAGGAGTTGACGCTGCATGAAGGATGAGTTGACGCTGCATGAAGCATGGACAGTGTACAGACTTTGCCCACTTATGGACTTCATGTTATGCAAGCGAATGTGAAGACTTCAGTGTATAGACTTTAGAAGACGAGTGCAATGTATAGACTCCATGAGACTCTAGTGCAGACAGACGATGTGTAGAGTTCTTACTTTAGCCGTCAGTGTGTAGACTTGAAAGGCTGAGGCCAGTGTACAGACTTGTCACCGACCATAGTGTAGACTTGATCAGCAAGGACACAGTATAGACATCAACTCTGCACATCGAATGTATGGACTTCAAGTGTGAAGACCATTGTATAGACTTTGGATTAGAAGATTAATGTTTAGACTTTGAGTAACACTGTGGATGTACAGACTTCAAAGATCACTGTTGATGTGCAAACTTTGGGGACATGAAGCGATGTACAGACTTCATGAAGCGAAGCCAATGTATAGAGTTGAGTGTAGCTAAAGCCTTGATCGTAGGACTAGGCTGGACTGTATAGACTTCAGGCTTCAGAATCGAATGTTCAGACTTCGCCTAAGACACGTAGAGAAAAGACCCCAGTGTATAGACTTTGCCTTGAGTGAAAAGTAATTGATGAATGTATGGACTTTAATGTGTGAAGGCAACAGTGAATGAGTGTATACATTTCACCAGATCAAAGGCAATTCGGATGTACAGACTCTGAGGTTCAAAGCCAACGGTGCGTTGACGCTGTAACATGATGCGTTGACGTTGTGCACACATAATCAATTTAATTGAGATGCAGTGTGTGGACTTATGCGTTGACGCTGTAACATGATGCGTTGACGCTGTGCACACATAATCAATTTAATTGAGATGCAGTGTGTGGACTTATGACAGTAAGAATTGCAGACATCAGTGTATTAAAAGCAAAGAACATATAGTCAATCTGATGGAGCAATTTCATCAAATCAAACTCAGTTGCCAATCAATCAAAACAATGGTGTTGCCAAAGAATAGAGCAAGTGTCAACATCATCAACATAGAGGGGTCACAACAATCTCCCCCTTTTTGATGATGGCAACCCCATATGAAGTAGAGTAGCAACAACCTTTCATAGATATATATGTTTGATGAAAGACATGATGTGTTATGCAGATTGACATGCAGATGCTATGAATGCATGCAACACACTACCTCAAACTCTCCCTTGGAATGAATTCAGAATTGACTTCAGAATTCAGACAGTTATGTATTCTCCCCCTAGACATCCCCTTGACAATATTCTCCCCCTTTGCCATAAACAAAGAGGAGGGAAAAATTAAATACAATGAAGGAATCAAGAGAGGAACTGATTGGCATTCTGAACAGGGAGTTCATGAATAAGCATTTTAAAGCATAGAGTCTTCAGTCATATGAAATTAGAAACTGCTGTCAGAAAGAGTTCTGGTTTAAAGATGATAAAATTTGGAGTTCATGCACTACAAACAATAGATAAGCTCACTGTGCATGATAAAATAAAAACCAGAATCATATTTGCATGAAAGATTCAGTTTCGTAATATCTTACTTTCATAGTCTCATAAAAATATTTAGAGAAATGAAGTCATGCATTGAAACTAAACAGATTGACACTCATGAACTTTTCTTTTAAAGGAGCAGCATTATCAGTATTGGATCATTTTGAGCATTCAGGTACCATAAGTCTTTCTGCGTAAGGGTATACGTTTATAAGACGCCAATACCCCTAGATACTCAACAAGATGGACCATTCTGCCTATGATCAAATTCAACAGAGCTGAGTTACACCTTTTTGTGTGAGGGTACACGTTTATCAGACGCCAGTTACCCCCAGGTACTCAGTGAAACCAGCCTGCTATTTTGAACATTTTAAACAGAGATAGCTGATACACTTCATGACATGAGTGTTGTCCACTTCTTTGATAGATCACTCAGTTTCTCAGTGATTACCAGTCATTGCTCTGCCAATATATATATATTTTCAATGATTCTCAATGTTTTTCAGTATCTTTCTTAGCTGTCCTTTTTATGTTTCAGAATGACTTGTTTAAGAACAATACACATACTTAATCTCTCCGACATGATTTCAGATGAGTTTTCAGATTTCAGATATGAATAGCTTTGTCTGACATGAAATAAGAAAGAGGTTGAGAGTTTTATCATTTTTCAACTTACTTATATACTGATTGCAATCTTTAAACTCCAACCATTATTAGATTTAAACCATTACATCAGTCTTTGAACAATTTAAATTCTTATAAATGAAGAAGTCCATTTTCTACTGCTTAGAAATCAGAACTGACCAATATATTGCCATAATGTCAGAGACAAGTATTCAGAGTTAAAGGTTGAATGACTTCAAGAAAGTTGAAACCACTCTGATTTTCTTAGCAATACTCCCCCCGTCTATATGCATGCAGCATGGCAAGAATTAATTGAGAGAGAGCTTATGCATAGGTCATGAATGAATGATATGCAAAGACATGTAAAGACACAACAAGCTCCCCCTGAATATATGCAATGCAGGACAGTTCTACATCCACTTGATTTATCCAAGCAATCAAAAATAAGCCCACATCAGAGATTTTATTCACAGCAATTAAACAATCATTCATCATGCTGAAGTTTACATAAGCCAAGTTCTCTTCTAAGAAATTTATATTTTTCATTCCCAAGAGGCTTAGTAAAAATATCAGCAATTTTTTTTTCAGTTTCTATGAAGTTCATTTCAATCTCCTTTTTATTTACAGCATCTCTAAGAAAATGATGTTTTATCTCTATATGATTAGTCCTAGAATGGTGAACAGGATTTTTAGCAAGGCAAATAGTACTAGTATTATCACATAAAAGTGGAATGCATCCCAGATTTATCTGATAGTCAGCCAGTTGGTGCTTAATCCAAAGTACTTGGGCTGCACAATTGCATGCAGCAACATACTCAGCTTCAGCTGTGGATAATGCTACAGTGTGTTGCTTCTTACATGCCCAAGACACTAGACAGCCACCAAGGAATTGACAGTAGCCACTAGTGCTTTTTCTATCTACTCGACACCCAGTATAGTCTGCATCAGTGTAGGCTAGAAGCTCTAACTCACACTTAGCAGGATACCAGAGACCTAGTTCTTGGGTGCCTAGTAAATACCTAAAAATTCTTTTCACAGCCTTAAAGTGATTTTCTTTAGGACTGGCATGAAATCTAGAGCATAAACACACAGTAAATTGTATATTAGGCCTAGATGCTGTAAGATAGAGAAGAGATCCGATCATACCTCTGTATAGCCTTTGGTCCACAGGTTTACCTTTAGAGTCTTCATCCAAACTGGTTGATGTACCCATTGGAGTAGCTATTTCCTTGAGGTTGTCTATTTTGTACTTCTTCAATAAGTTCTTTACATACTTGGACTGAGAGATGAAGATGCCATCTTCTGTTTGTGTAAGCTGCAGTCCAAGAAATAGTTTGAGCTCGCCCATTGAGCTCATTTCAAATTCATCAGTCATTATTTGAGAGAATTCCTCACACAATTTGGGGTTAGTTGACCCAAACACAATGTCATCCACATAAATCTGAATGATAAGAATATCTGGATAACTTACCTTGGTAAACAATGTTTGATCCACTATACCTCTTGTGAAGTTCTTGTCGGTGAGAAATTTGCTCAACCTGTCGTACCAAGCTCTAGGAGCTTGCTTTAACCCATAGAGAGCTTTATTGAGCTTGTAAACATGATTAGGGAAATCTAAACATTCAAACCCGGGAGGCTGTCTCACATATACATCCTCATTAATTTCCCCATTTAGAAAAGTAGATTTTACATCCATCTGTTGAAGGTTTATTCCTAGGGAACATGCATAAGCCAATAAAATTCTTATTACTTCTAACCTAGCTACAGGGGCAAAAGACTCTTCAAAGTCTATTCCAAATTCCTGATTGTACTCCTGAGCTACAAGTCTGGCTTTATTTTTAATAACTTTCCCCGCTTCATCAGTTTTATTTCTAAATACCCATTTAGTCCCTATGACTGTTTCATGATCAGGAGGTGGAACCAAATGCCACACCTTATTCCTGTCAAACTGATTGAGCTCCTCATGCATGGCATTAATCCAATGCACATCTTGGAGAGCATAGTCAATGGACTTGGGTTCTATGTTTGATACAAAAGCATACACATTCAGTTCATGTTGAATTCTTAAGTGGCCTCTAGTCCTAGGGGGGTCATGCAGATTTCCAATAACATTATCTACAGGATGATCCTTGAGATATCTAATATTTGTAATTGGAGTATCATGAACTTGATTTACTTCCCCCTGAACTGTAGGCTACTCTTCATTAAGCTCTTTATGTTCTTCTTCATCCTCGGATTTGTCTGCAGGATCTCCTTCCTTCAGGATTTCACCATTGGTTTCATTCCTACATTTACCAGCATTAGAATTTGCCAAAGATTCATCAAAAATTACGTGTGGAGATTCTTCAACAGTTTTAGAGTTCAGATTGTACACTCTGTATGCTCGGGTGTTTTCAGAATAACCAAGAAAAATTCCTGGCTCTCCTTTAGGTTCAAATTTATCAAGGTCCTTTTTATCATTTATGTGAATGAAACATTTACAACCAAAAACCTTGAAGTGAGCAATAGAAGGTTTCTTACCTTTTAATATCTCATATGGTGTTTGCTGGGTAGAAGGTCTTACCATGGCTCTGTTAATTACATAACAGGCAGTGTTCACTGCTTCAGCCCAAAATTTCCTTGGTAGACCACCTTCGATAAGGAGTGTACGACCCATTTCCACTAGGGTTCTGTTCCTTCTTTCCACAACTCCATTCTACTTAGGTGTCCTTGGTGAGGAGTACCTGTGGTTAATTCCATTTGACCTGCAGAATTCATCAAATTGTGAGTTTTCAAACTCACCTCCATGATCAGACAAAATGTTTTCAATTTTCTGATTTGTTTTAACATAGAACTCCTGAAATTCTGAGAAAGCATCACTCTTATTAGAGAAGAAATAAACCCAAGTATACCTAGAAAAGTCATCTACCATGACAAACCCATACCTACTCCCTGATAGGCTGACAGATCTAGTTGGCCCAAAAAGGTCCATATGTATCAGCTCATAGGGTTTGGAAGACAGATTTTCAGTTCTAGACTTAAATGACTTTCTAGTTATCTTTGATTGAGTGCATGCATCACAGATTTTGTTTTCTTTCTTGAATGAGACTTCAGGAAGTCCTCTAACCATGCCATGCTTATTTAATTTGTGCAAAACAGTGTAGCTAGCATGACCTAACCTACGATGCCATAAAAATGCTATGTCTTCTCTACTAGCAGTAAGGCAAAGGTTAGTGTGTTGAATTTCATCTAAATTTATCATGTAAGTATTATTTATTCTTTTTCCAGAAAATTTGACAATATCAGAATCAGGTTCAAAAACCTTGCAGCATTGAGAATTAAATAGAACATTGTAACCTTTATCACATAACTGGCTGATGCTAAGTAGATTATAGGCTAACCCTTCAACCAGCATAACATCATCAATACAGCAGGTAGAACACTTGCCTACCTTACCTGATCCGATAATCCTACCCTTTGTGTTGCTTCCAAAGGTGACAAGGCCTTCTACTTTCTCAGTCAGTATGCAAAATTTAACCTTATCTCCTATCATATGCCTGGAGCAGCCGCTATCCATGTACCACAAGTTGTTCTTGGCTGCCAGGCATACCTGCATACACAATTAGGTAGAGAAGTTTGGACCCAAGACTGATTGGGCTCCAATGTAAATGAACTAGAAGCAAAACAGGAAAGCAAGTGTTTCGGAATCCACATTTGTTTAAATGTGTTTTGTTCAGTGGATCCTACAGATTTTCTTCTGTTGTTGTTCCTTTTCTTCTTATTGTTCTTTTTCTTATTGGCGGCAGCATGATTATTAACAGTGTTGTTATTTCTGTGCCAGTGGCTTGGCCAGGGTGTGTTCACAAAATTTTGACCATAGTAGTTCCTGGGCTGGCTATGAAAATATTGATTTCTAGATGTCCAGTAACCATACCCATTGACCCAATTTCTACTGTGAGGTCTTTGATATTTAGCACCCTGGTGTGCAAGACCTGTAAACCTATCCTGAGTTCTAGACCAATTTGACCTATTGAAGTAGGTTGGCTGTGCATTGTAGTGGGTCTGATCTCTGGGTTGATAAAAATAATTGGGTTGACTCCTAGCAGCACTTTGTCTCCCCTGTACTTTGGACCCTGCTGACCTATACACAGGTTTGTATTGGGTCTTCTTCAGAGGTGGAGGTGTTGGTGGAGACTTAGTTACCTTGACCTGGGGTTTACCAGACTGTGTAGGTTGACCCCTAACCTGAGTCCGAGCCCTAGGATTCTGCTTAGATGTGCTAGCTCTACTAGGCTCATTAACCTTTCGTTTGCCCTTCTCCTCAGCACTGGGCTTTTTCAGATTAGCAGTTTTGTTCATCAAATTTGTTGAGTTCATGCTAATTAGAGGTCCCTTTTCCTTTTGAGCAACAAATGAAATTGTTTTCATTCCGAATGTTTTTGTTGCACTAGAATTAAAACCTAGGCCCTCTTTTCTGAAATTAACCTTTGACCCTAACAAAGCATTTAAGTTATCTGTTCCTTGGGTTATTTTCTCAATTGTTTTCATTTTATCTTCATTGTCTTTCTGAAGTTCATCAATAGCCTTTTTCAGCTCATTGTTGACATTGAGGACAGCTTCATATTTTTTAGAGATAATTTTGACTTCACTTTCATATTTCTGAATCTTCAGCTTCCATTCATCAATTTCATTTTCAAGCCTTAGATTCTCTTCCTTAGAAGCTTTTAACTCCTTTTTGATTTCATCTTCTTCAGAGCATGTGAGTTTCAATTCATCAATCTCAGATTCCAAACATGCAATTTTATCAGTTAGTGTTTTATCATTTTGCATGGAATTGATTTTTCTTCTAAGATGCCTATTCTCTTTTCTAATATCATCAGCTATGTCATGATAAGCATCTACCCAATCAGCAATTGTGAAGTTTTCAAATCTAGTGATTACCTCATCTGTATCCTCCTCTCTATCTTCGGAGCTTGTTGCCATAAGGGAAATGGGCTGTTCAGATTCGGCTTCACTATCTGAGCTGCTGCTGAAAGAGCCTTCATCTTCATCACTCCATGTGGTGATCATAGCTCTTCCCTTCTTGGTTTTCTTCTTTGACCTGTCCTTATGTTTCTGATTGTCTGGACAGTCAATTTTCAGATGCCCTGGTTTCCTGCATTGATAACAAACATTAGCTTCATTTTTCTTTGCAGGTTTAGATTTATACCTTTTATCCTTTCGGTCACCACTGTATTTCTTCTGACCGAACCGTCCTGCTCCCTTTCTGAGAAATCGCCTGAACTCTCTAGTCATCATGGCTATCTCAGATCGAGTCACATCTTCCTCTTCATTTAGGTTCTCTTCTAATGATGAAGAGCTGCTGGAGCTGGATCTTGTTGATTTGCTGGAACTAGCCTTCAGCGCTATCGGCTTCTTCTTCCTCTCGGCTTCATCTGTCCTTGGCATGTTTATCTCATATGCCATTAGTGAGCCAATCAGCTCATCAGCTTTAGTATTACGCAAGTCCCTTGACTCCTCCATCACTGTTGCTTTGGTGTGCCAATTGGGAGTCAGGGAGCGCAGAATTTTCCTCACTACATCATACTCTGCCTGAGGTTTCCCAAAACCTCTGAGGCCATTGGTTATTACAGTCAGCCGAGCGTACATTTCGCTAATGGACTCGTTCTGCTTCATCTTGAAGGCTTCATACTCAGATACAAGAAGATTGGCCTTCTGCTCTCTTACTTGAGATGTACATTCATGAATTACTTCCAACGCATCCCACATTTCCTTAGCTGATTTGCAAGCAGACACACGGGAGAATTCTGTAGGATGCAGAGCACACCGGATAGCATTAATAGCACTCCAATTCAGCGTGGACCTTCTGATCTCCTCCTTGGTCCATACATCTTCATTCGGGGACAGCTCATAAGGTCCCTTGCTGACAATCTTCCAAATCTCGTAATCCTTAACCCTGAGGAACACTTGCATACAATTCTTCCAGTATGCGTAGTTTGATCCATCAAAGAATGGGGGCTTCGTTGTTGAGTGACCATCGGCAGTCATCCCTCGAGCATCCATCTCTGCCTATTCTCTTCAGGTGATGAGTCCCTGCAGAAGAGTTAGGCTCTGATACCAAGTGTTGGGTTAGATGGACGCAGTCTATCTCCACTAAGTGTGGATCTAGAGGGGGGTGAATAGATCAACTTGCCTAATTTAAAACTATTGTAAGTTCTAGAGCGGAATTTAGGCAAGCATCAATAAAGCTAAATGAAAAGTGCTAAGAAAAGGTAGAAAGCTAGACATGAGCATAAGCGATGCAATCAAACAAGCTAAGCAAGAGATTCCCATCGCACACAGATCACACAAAAACACAAACACACTGCACACATAATTTTTAGGTGGTTCGGTCAACGACCTACGTCCACCCCACACTCAACCGAGTATGGCTTCCTACTGCGCAGCACAGCTTGCGTCCGCTGGGCTTTACAGCTTGGCCAAACAACCCGCTGATACACAGCTTCACTGGGCACTACAGCTTGCCGACCAGAGGATCTGATCCTCTGCAACCGCTGGGGAAATACAGCTTAACCCGTCCAGTGGAGACCACCACTGCAAGACCGCTGACACACAGCTTGAAGAAACAGCATTCAGAAATGAAAGATAGAATCAAAATGAAAAATAAAAACCCAAAAGCAATGTAGCTCTTAAAGAGCAAAGCTCAGCTCTGGTTTTGAACCACAAGACTGAGATACCAACACTCTCACTCTCACTCTCGATCAGCTCTCTCTCACCTCACTCTCTCTCTTTTCTCCTTCTTCTCTATTTCTTCTTCTTCTTCTCTGTATCTTCTTCTTCTCTCTTTTCTCTCTGTGGATCGAAGGCTCACTGCTGCTGAGTGTATAGGCTTTTTCTTCTTCTGCTTCGATCAGCTTTCTTCTGTGGAAGAAGGCTTGTATATATAGCAGCAACAGCAGCAGGCGTGTGCTCTCCACATTTCCCGCCCAGCAATTTGGACCACGTGGCAGCATGCAATGGAGTGTTAGTACACGTGTCCTCATCTGGATACCTTGTCCTTTTCGGATCACGAGCCAGGTACCTGGGATCACGTGCCCCTCATTAGCTTCTTCAGTCCGCTGTATAGAGTTCTCCGTTCACGTGCTCAAAGTCATCAATCTGACTTGCTGCGTCGACGCTTTCACTCAATGGCGTTAACACAGTGAGGCATTCCAGTAGCCATTAGTCTCGTTTCTTTAGCTGCTGCGTCAACGCTGCTTGCTTGTGGCGTTGACGCAGTGGAATGGCCTGTGAAGATGAATGCTTCTTCAACTGCTGCGTCGACGCTGCTTTCATGTGGCGTTGACGCAATAGAAGACATCGTGAAAGCTTCGTCTACTGATGCGTGGACGCTTTAAGCTCCAGGAGTCGACCCTGTCCCTTCAGCAACAAGAATAAAGATATAAGATTTAAGTATGTACATTGCATTGTATAGACTTGTAAAGGCAGAATGCAACGTACAGACTTGCCCAAAGTGTTGACTTCAACAAGGGAGGCAACGGCTGTATAGACTTTAAATCCTAGTGGCATTGTATAGACATAATGCACTTAAAAGCTTCATGCGAAGGAAAGCATTGTATATGCTTGAGGAGTTGACGCTGCATGAAGGATGAGTTGACGCTGCATGAAGCATGGACAGTGTACAAACTTTGCCCACTTATGGACTTCATGTTATGCAAGCGAATGTGAAGACTTCAGTGTATAGACTTTAGAAGACGAGTGCAATGTATAGACTCCATGAGACTCTAGTGCAGACAGACGATGTATAGAGTTCTTAGTTCAGCCGTCAGTGTGTAGACTTGAAAGGCTGAGGCCAGTGTACAGACTTGTCACCGACCATAGTGTAGACTTGATCAGCAAGGACACATTATAGACATCAACTCTGCACATCGAATGTATGGACTTCAAGTGTGAAGACCATTGTATAGACTTTGGATTAGAAGATTAATGTTTAGACTTTGAGTAACACTGTGGATGTACAGACTTCAAAGATCACTGTTGATGTGCAAACTTTGGGGACATGAAGCGATGTACAAACTTCATGAAGCGAAGCCAATGTATAGAGTTGAGTGTAGCTAAAGCCTTGATCGTAGGACTAGGCTGGACTGTATAGACTTCAGGCTTCAGAATCGAATGTTCAGACTTCGCCTAAGACACGTAGAGAAAAGACCCCAGTGTATAGACTTTGCCTTGAGTGAAAAGTAATTGATGAATGTATGGACTTTAATGTGTGAAGGCAACAGTGAATGAGTGTATACATTTCACCAGATCAAGGGCAATTTGGATGTACAGACTCTGAGGTTCAAAGCCAACGGTGCGTTGACGCTGTAACATGATGCGTTGACGCTGTGCACACATAATCAATTTAATTGAGATGCAGTGTGTGGACTTATGCGTTGACGCTGTAACATGATGCGTTGACACTGTGCACACATAATCAATTTAATTGAGATGCAGTGTGTGGACTTATGACAGTAAGAATTGCAGACAGCAGTGTATTAAAAGCAAAGAACACATAGTCAATCTGATGGAGCAATTTCATCAAATCAAACTCAGTTGCCAATCAATCAAAACAATGGTGTTGCCAAAGAATAGAGCAAGTGTCAACATCATCAACATAGAGGGGTCACAACAAACTACATCCTTCCTGTGTATTTGGTCATGCCTCATTATGTTTACATCCTTGATGATATAATCTTGATGTTTATGATAAACTGATAGAACAGCTTTTTAGAATGACTTACGGGCCATGAAAAGGAAGTCAATCAAG
Source organism: Amorphophallus konjac (assembly GCA_022559845.1). NCBI lineage: Eukaryota > Viridiplantae > Streptophyta > Magnoliopsida > Alismatales > Araceae > Amorphophallus > Amorphophallus konjac. The sequence continues at coordinate 120,489 of JAHNEJ010002657.1, forward strand.
TTAAAAGTCAACCAGTGACAGGTAAGATCAGTGCACAGTCAGATCAAGTAATGCTCTGTCTACTCTCAGATCTGAGCATCTAGTCAGTGCATGATTAGGTCTCATGCTATATTGCAAAGTCTGTACATTCCTTGGGTGCTGCATAAGCATTCTCAGTGCATAAGTTTTTGTATAAAGTCTATACATTGTTTCTCAGTTAGCCTTGTGTCTCACATAGCGCTTCAAGTCCGTGCATAAAGTCTGTACATCATTTACACTCCACACGACATGAAGTCGGTGCAGCCTTGTCTACCCACACACACAAGTCTATACATTGCATATGAATCTCAAAGTCTATACACTGCCTCGCTGCATTACCCAACGTCTAATGTTGTGTCTCAACATACCTAGCATCTTTGTGCATGCATTGTTTCTCAAGTCTGTACAACGTCCATCTTCTCACTTAGCGTCTAAGGTCGTGTGAACATTGCATCGGCTAAGTCTATACATTGCTCCGTCTCACTCAGCGTCTCATGTGCATAAATCAAAGTCTATGCATTGCTTGTTAAAGTCAATCTCACTTAGCGTCTCACACAGCGTCTCATGTGCATATGCAAAGTCTATACATCCACCATTTGATAATTGAACAAGTCTATACATCGTGTGTTCACAGCATACGCAAAGTCTGCACATCGCCGTGTTCGTCTCACTTAGCGTCTCACTTAGCGTCTTTGTGCATGGAGCATTCAAGTCTGTACACTGTCGTGTTCACATGCTTCAAAGTCTGTACAACGTCCTTCGCATGCACATAAAGTCTATGCATCGTTACACTAAGTCTATACATCGCTGCATACACTATGCATTTGGGCATTGTTCATTACAGCAAGTCTGTACATTACTTTCTCATGCACGTAAATATCAAGTCTATACATCATCTTCCCGCATTCACGCTAAGTCCATACACTATGCATTTGTGCATCATTCAGAAAACAAGTTTGTACATCGGTCTGTGTCATGCACTCAAGTCCACACATGCACACACTTAGTTTGTGCATTGTGCTCTCATGTTTTAACACTAGGCATTGCAAAGTCTGAACATGGCTCTGCGCCTTATATACAAAGTCTGTACACACTTCAGGTGGCAAGTATATCCTTCGAGAGAAAATTGAGAAGGGCACGTGATCCAAGAAGCTAGGATCGTGACACGTGTCATCCTGCAGGCTGAAATGCTGCCACGCAGCCAAGGTGTTTGGGCGGGAACTGTGGAGGACACACGCCCACCTTCCTGCTGCTGCTATATATATGAAGCTTCTTCCTCTGAAGATGATCTGATCGAAGCAGAAGGGGCAGAAGCAGAGAGTGAATTAGAGCTTGCACGATCCAGAAGAAGAGAAAGAGTGAAGAAGAGAAAGAGAGAAGAAGCAGAAGAGAAAGAGAAAGAAAGAGAGACAGAGAGCTCGTGAAGATAGAGAAGAAGAAGAAGAAGAGTAGAGAGAAGAGTAGACAGTGAGAAGAAAAGAAAGGAGGGGCAGAGAGGCAGAGTGTGAAAGCAGAAGAAGAAAAAGAGAAAGAGAGAGAGAGTTCGTGGAGAAGAAGAAAGAAGACTTTATTGAAGATCTGTCTACTGGACCGTGGATCAAATCCAGGCCAGTCAGCTCCATGGGAGCCACATCTATGTTATTATCATTTCCAGCTTTCTGATTGCTGTATTTTTCATTTCTTGTTTTTACTTTACACTTCCTTGGTTTTTGTTTTTCTTATACTCTGTAGTGAGGTCCGGGTTCCTCTTGTTGGTTCAGGAGAAGGGAGATTTTAATCTCCGGTTGCAAGTTGCTGGGTGTCACTTATGGGTTCCCTCTGGGTTTCAGAGGAAGGGAGATTTGGTGTCTCCGGTTGCAAGTGGCTGGGTGTCACTTATGGGTTCCCTCCTGTTCTGGAGGAAGAGAGACGTTTGTCTCTGGTTGCTAGTGACGGGTAGTCACTAGTGGTTTCCCTCCGGTCTGGAGGAAGAGGGGAGGTTGTTCCCCTGGTCAAGCTGTTAGGCAGCATTTGTTTGCAGACTGAGTCTGCGGTTCTAGCTGTTGCTAGTGGAAACCTCACTCCGGTTTGGAGTGAGGGGTGGACGTAGGTCTGTGGACCGAACCACCTAAAAATTTATTGTGTTCGTGGTTTGTTCTTGTATCTGATTGGCGTTAGATGCATGGCTAGGATCGCCTCAAATGAGTTATCTGGTTGAATGCTTCATGGCACACACTATTTCAATTTGATTCTCTCTCGGCTTAGACTTGCTCAGGTGGCTGCATTGTTGCAGTCCAACTGGTTGATCAAGTGTGTCTTGGAATCTCGTCTTGAAGAGCTCAATTGTTTTTATTCCGCAACTGTGTCTAGCTACAGGGTTTGATTTGGGCAATTTTTAAGAGGGATACATTCACCCCCCTCTGTATCCATCGCACCGATCCCATCAGTTGTAACATGCATTGGAGATATTTCTATCAGGCATTTTCACAGACTTATTTCGAACTGTGTTGGTATGCTTACATGCATCTAACTCATCATTTTTCAAAACTATGCAGTCATCCATAACATGTCCTTTCCTACCACAGTAGTGACATGAAACATTTCTTTTATTGTGAGCATACACTGTTGTGACAGTTTTGTTATTAGCATGTGCATGTGAGTGTGTGTGACTATCATTAACAACTTGCATGGAAGAGTCAAAAGCAGATTTGGACTTATTTGAAATAACCATCTTTTTCTGTTTTTGAATCTTTTTCAGATTTTTTGTTGGATTTTCTATTTTATGGGCCGTGAATTGGAAGACAGATGAGCTGGATGGCTTTTCTTGTTCTGAACTTTTTACAAAAATAGTGAAGTTCTTTTTCATATCATTCTTCTTATTAACCGGATTAAAACCCAGGCCTTCTTTCTGGAAATTCACATTTGACCCAAATAGTTTATTCAAGTTATCTTTACCCTTAACAAACCTTGAAAGGGAATTTTTTAGATCTTCAATTTCAGCTTGCAAAGTGACAGCATCATGTTCACAGGAGATAACTTGTTGATGCAGACAGTCATTGAGATTTTTTAAAGATTCGTTTTCTTGTCGTAACTTTATTTCATTGTTTATTTCCTTTTCCTCCAAAACAGATTTTCCTTTTTCGTAAACCAGCCATCTTTCATAAAGAACTGTATTAAGGACCATCAGTTTTTTATTCTGTTCCTTCAATTTACTATTCTCTTCAATCGATTTATCTTGATATTCATCAGTTTCCTTTTTCTGTTTAACCAATGACTCATTTTCTTCTTTCAAGGATCTAATTAAAATTCTTCATCATATTGTCATCCGAATCAAGGTCTTCAATTAGTTTCTTTAAGAATGCACATTCATTGCATGAATTTTCATCTCTAGCAAGTTCGTTTCTTAAATTCTCATTTTCCGATTTCAAACTTTCCTTCTCAGCTTTTAAACGTGTAACTTCATGAATCATTTCTTTTCTCAACCTTTTCTTTTCTGATTTGACTCTATCATATTTATTCAGTAAATACTCATTCATGGAAACTAAATCATCATAGCTAAAATCCTCAGCTTCAGAATTTACCTGGGAGGATGAGTCCTCGGACTGATCTCTGACCATCAGGCACATTTCCTCATCTCCAACGGATCTTCCCAAGATTCTGTTGATGATAGCCACTCCACTCCTGCATTCATTGACATATGGAACATATTTAGAGTCTATTGCCCTTTTGGTTAGATCTAGGGCCTTTTTATTTTCATCAAATTTCTGTCTGTCTGAAGATTTCCATTGGGATTTATCCTCTGGAACTTCATATGGACTAAGAGCTATAAGAACCCAAAGATCTAAATCCGCATGCATCACATAGTCTCTAAAGGAGCCATACCAGCCATAAAAATTAAAACCGGTGTATACTAGAATTTCAGCCATGAAGTCACTACAAATCAGATCAGAAGCAATGCTAAGAGTCGGATCAAACCAGATCGCACCAAAACCAAATCAAGGAACGGATCTGTAGGTCGTTAGACCCTCTATGCAGAAAACCCGCTCTAATACCAATTGATGGGACAGATGGTATGCTCTGATACCGATTGATGTGATCTAGCAACGGTGCGTGTAGGATTCAGAGAGGGGGGGTGAATGAATCCCTAAAAAAAATTTGACTGAACAAAAATCAACTAGTCCAAACTCAAGGGCCTGATTAAATCAGATCATAAACTCAAATAACTGAAGTGCACCCATGAACCTTTGAAGCCAAACTAAACTACTCAAGCCTAGTCAAGCATCTATCGATACACACAAGACAAGCAAACCACACAGAGCCCAAGGAGTTTTTAGATGGTTCAGTCTGCTGCCTGTAGACCTACGTCCATCTCTCACTCAAATCCGAGTGAGGCTTCATGTTGCCTTACAGCTTGAAAAACACTGCGCAACACAGCTTGCGTCCGCTGAGTCTCACAGCTTGCTTACAAACGGTTGAGCAACACAACTTGCTATCCAGAGGATCCCTCCTCTGACCGCTGAAGATTACAGCTTAACCTCTGCTGCCATACAGCTTGATCAGAAAAATTAAGATAAGAAACAAAATAAAAACGGTGGAAACAACTACTGAAGGCTGACAATGAAATCAAAAAAAATAGCTCACGCAGGAGCAAACTGGACTGGATCTGATCCAAGTACCAGTGGATAGACTATCAGATATTCTTTTCACGATCTCCCTCTTCCTCTATCTCTCTTTTCTTTTCCCACAAGCTCTCTATCTCTTTTCCTTCTCTTCTGCCCTTTTTTCTCTTAGTTGTTCAGAACCTCCTATATTCTCTCATTGAGCGTGTGGAGGGAGAACTCCCGCCCAAGAGCTTCCAGAAGGCTCTCAGCCACGTGTCACCATATAAGCATTGTATCTTTCCACGTGGCATTCTTTTAGAGATAGATCTGCCTTGGATCACATTCCCCTCCTCGGAGAGAAACTCTGTCAGAAAACAAAAGGCATTTAGTCAAACACTTAGCACAGTTTGCACCGAGGTAATGAGTGTGTAAACATAACATGCACTGAGTAGAAATATGCGAGTCAACCATTGTACTGAGTTGATAAAGCCAAAAATGGGAAATACACTGATTTACAAATATGCATGACACCATATGCACAGACATGTACCCATGAGCCACAAGAGGAAGACTATGCACCGAGTAAAAAGTGTCTAAAGACATGCACTGACTCATAAGGTGTCTAGTACAGAGGATGCACCGACTCTAAGAAATGTCTAGGACATAAAATGCACTGAGTTGGATTTGCAGTCCAGGCAAGAGTTGCACCGAGATGAAAATAAGAATGCATTAACACTAAATGACAAAACTGAACAGTGCGTGCTGGTCAAGAATCGCACGGACTTGAAAAATTGCACCGACTTCATGTTATTTCAAAACGAAAGATAATGCACCGAGATGAGGTGAGCAGAAATGAGAAATGTACTGAACTAGTGAAAAGGATGACAAGGAGATGATTGCACCGACTTGTGTTAGGCTGACCAAGCAAGATCTGCACTGACCCCTTTTTCTGTATGAGACAAGTGATGCACCGAGGGAGGAACGGGATGACAGTGTTTGTGTGTGGACAGAGACTTGCACAGAGGCAAGCACTTAAGAGTGAAGTGCAGAACAGAACCGGACTAGCACCGAGCTAGATCTCTAGCAGAATAACGCATGCACTGGCTATGAATACTTCTGTGAAATTACATGCACCAAGTGAACCAAACATAACAGATATAATTGAAAGATTTAAACACTTTAATCTAAACATGATTCATAGAAAGTCATTATCAAAACTAGGGTTCCAACAATAAAGGCAACGTCGTTAATTACATCTCCTTGGAGAGGAGAAAACCTTTGATTAATCGCCAGGAGAAGGGGCCATATGGCCTGAAATTAGCATTAATGACATAGATGAAGGGTATCTTAAATTACATAAAAGCACCCAATATTTGGGGGTAAAAACATTCAAATCATGTTGGTCGCTCATTGACCATTTTATATCTGGACCGGAGTCTGAGTTGGAGGCACGACAAAGACGGGGATAAAACTTGGGCAAATGTCTACCGAGTACACAACAAGTTTGATATTAAGGATTAAAGATATGGGGTTCACTTAGCGTGCTATTGGCCCAAGGCAAGGTCAGGCCATGGCCATGACGGAGATGGTCCCCGAGGTCCAAGCACGACTTGCCGGGGCATCATTGATATACCCTTTACGTAGGGTCTAGGAGGGTGAGGGCCCCGGATCAAAAGCCATTAACTTCTTAAGGATGGCATTTACACTCATAAGTATTGTTATTATGTTTGCATGACATTGCTTTCACCATTACATTATCATTTTTAATGTTATTATCCATGATTTATCATTCAACATTTTTTTGTTCTTGATTAGTGATTGTTTGATGAAGGTGAGTCGACTCGTAGCGTTGACCGCGTCGACGCACCCTTCTTTAGAGAACAAAACTCACCATGTTTCATTCATTTGTCATTTTCATTTGCGCTATGGATTTATCATAGGAGATTTGGGGGTTGTTGAATTCCCCTCTTTCAGTGTGCATTTTATTTCATTTCTTCCTTTTTTTGCATGTGTTATTACTATTTTATCCCTTTTTAATTATTATTTATTATTTACCACCCCTTTTTTAACCTTTCCTTATATATGTTTTTCTCTTTTTTTATTCTTCTTTTCCTTTTCTTTTTGTTTATTTTGTTTTGTTTTGTTTTTTGCTTTCCTTCTGTTTTCTGCCTAGGGAAGACCTCTATCGACGGAGCTTTGAAACTGTGTCGACGGAGTTGTTGTGTGTGTGTGCATTTTTTTTAATAAGGAATAATGGGGGAGAGGGTGCCGCCGAATGGCACCCCATGGGGTGCCATGATCCGGTGCCCCCCCCGCCGGATCAAGCTCTTTTTTATCTTCCCTTCTCTTCTGTTTTCCTTTCTTTTATATTTATTCATTTATTCATTCTCGTTTTGTTATTTTAAATATTTTTTGTTGTGTATTCTCTTTTTATGAATTAACTTTGTAATTTCATCATTTTTAATTTATTATTGTTGTTGTTGTTTTCTTTCGTTCTTAGAATTCTTTCTTTCCTTTATATCATCTTCTTCTTTATCAGTATGTGACCCTTAACATTATATCGCTGTCTTCGTGTTATCGTTTTCATTAATCTGCTGCGCATCTGCCACGATCGGTTATTAGATTCATCATTTTTATCAATGATCTTGCAATTAGTTCAAATATTCTGGCGAAAAATTGGCAGCACCTCCCCTAGACCTGAAATGTTTGGGGGGTGTAAAAGAGGGTGCTCGCCCACGGAGAATCCGAGACGGTCCCACAATAACAAGGATTGGCACGAAAGCGGCAACATCCGTATCAGCCTCCCCATGAGCTCCAAGGAAGCAATCAGTATAAATCAGAACGCTTAGATCTCTTTCGTCGATCAGGGATCATGTTGTTCGGACTTAGTAAACCCCGGTCGGGACTGGGACTAATCCGATTGGAACTGAAATCCAGAAGGACATGGGAGTTGAAAGGTAGTAAGACAACCTTCACAGGGGTGAACCCCTTTATCTGGCAGCCTTCACTATGGATATAGCTTCCTCAAACCGGCGGGCCTCGTGTTGGGATGTTACTGTGTTGATTCGGCGGCTAGAGGAAGAGGTGGTGATCCAACGGCTAGAGAAAGAGTGATACGGCGGCTAGAGAAGGGGTGGTTCGGTGGCTGGAAGAAGGTGATCCGGTGGCTATGCAACCCACCGGATCAACTTCATGGAGACCCTATGCAATCTTTGAAGGAAAGCAGAGGGTGAAGCAATGCACTGGAGCGCAGATAAGCATAGATTCCGGGTTACAATCTTGACGTTGTGTGTACCCAGAACCCTTCCTGCGCAGCACCCCTCTGGATCCGTGATCCTATCTACACTCCTTTTCCAAAATCCTCGGGGATGAAGTATCATGAAGTGTTCGTTTTGGGATTGCATCCCATATCTCTCACCTCTTGGAATCACAACTATAGAATCAGTCGAATTCCAACATGAAGTTTTGAGAGGAGAATGGCCTTCCTACTAAGCCTAGTTACCAACTATGAAAAGAGATATGGGGAAAGCAACGTAAGCACAGGGGAAAAGAAGGGAAGAACATCGATCGTTAAAGATCTATCATCATGCATATTGCGGTAAAAAAAAATCTCTAAAGTAATACTCATTTCATTCCTCAACAATTGAAGAGTAAGAGTACAGAAGAAAAAGAAGGAATACAAGGGGGAGACCGAGGGGGCAGTTGCTCCCCGTTCTCCCTCTCTCACCTCTCTTTTTTTTGTTACTCCCCCTTCCTACATATCTCTTCGGGCTAGCGGCAACTTTCACGTGGAGTTTGGGACTTTAAAAAATGGCTAGCCCATGTTCGCTCGAGCCCCCTTCTTCTTCTTTTATACATGCACACAGGAAGATCTCCGTTGACGTGTTATTTATTTTTTTTCTTCTACTTTCATCGCTCGAGCGTGGATGCTGGTGTGCTCTGTGTCTTTGCGCCGCTCGAACAACGAGTCATGGCACGTCCTCCAGCTTGCCATCGCACAAGCAGCAAGTCAGTGACGTGCCTGCCTTCTCCCGTAGGCTCATTAATGGGGGATAGAGCATGGGGGAGCCGACAGTTCAAGCCTGCTAGGGGCCGCCAGATGAAGGTGGCACAAAGGGCTACCAGATGAGTGCATGGGGGCTGCCGGATCATGGATATGGGGTAGCCGCCAGTTCAAAGGCTTGTGGGGAGTCTTGAGTGCCGGCTCAACCTTTGGGGTCGCCGGATCAACCCCTTGGGGGCCGCCAGATCAACCCGTGGAGGGCCGCCGAACCCCTCCTCCCCATTTTTCTCCGATTTTGTTCTTGCCACTTTCTTTTTCTTCCCTTCAGCGCACTTGGGTGTCGACGCAAGATCGCAATGTGTGGACACAGGGTTGCACTACGTCGACGCATTCTTCATCAACGAGCAGAATTTTTTAAGTGCCAACAGAGGCCCATGAGACCATGCATCCCCCAAGAAACTGGCAATACCCGCTAGTACTTTTTCGGTCCACTTTACATCCCGTATAATCAGCGTCAGAATAAGACATTAGATCAAAGCACAAACTACGTGGGAACCAAAGACCTAAGTCATATGAACCAGTAATATAATGAAAGATGTGTTTCACGACTGACATGTGTGATTCTTTATGGTTCGACTGAAATCTGGTGCATAAGCATACAACAAATTGTATGTCTGGCCTACTGGCTGTTAAATATAACAGAGATCCGATCATGCTTCTAAAGAGTTTCTGGTCCATGGATTTACCTTTATTATCTTGATCTAATTTTAATGATGTGGACATCAGTGTCGGTTGAGGTTTCACATTGCTGAAATTGAATTTCTTGAGCAATTCCTGAGCATACTTCTTTTGGCTTATGAAGAGACCATCATCCAGTTGTTTTATCTGCAAGCCCAAAAAAAACGTTAGCTCCCCCATAAGACTCATTTTGAATTCTCCTTGCATTAACTTGGAAATTTTCTTACTCAACACTTCATTAGTTGAACCAAAGATAATATCGTCTACATAAATTTGAATGATTAACATTTGCTTATCGTCCAATTTAGTAAACAGACTTTGATCAACATTACCTCCTTTGAAATCATTTTCAATAAGAAATGAGCTTAATCTCTCATACTATGCTTGGGGGGCTTGCTTCAAACCATATAATGCTTTATCCAATTTGTAAACGTGGTCTAGATAATTGTGATCTTCGAACCCTAGCAGCTGCTCCACGTAAACCTCTTCCTACACAAAACCATTTAAGAATGCGCTTTTAACATCCATTTGAAACAATTTTATATGGTTGCAGCTAGCAAAGGCCAACAAAATTCTCACTGCTTCAAGCCTTGCTACGGGAGCGAATGACTCATCAAAGTCAATTCCTATTTCTTGGCCATATCCCTTGGCTACAAGCCTTGCCTTATTCCTAATCACCACTCCTTAGTCATTAAGCTTATTTCTGTAGACCCATTTGGTCCCGATGATGGAGTGATCATTAGGCCGTGGCACGAGGAACCACACATTGTTCCTTTGGAACTGGTGCAGTTCTTCCTACATAGCCAAGATCTAGGAATTGTCATTCAAGGCTTCTTCAGCAGAATTAGGTTCAGATTGAGAAAGTAAAGCAATATAATCCTAAATTTCAACTTCCCTGGATGATGAACGTGTCATACTTCCATCTTCGGATGGTCCTTCAAGAATGTTGTTGTGTCCCTGTGGTTTTGATGATGTCAAACACTATGACTCATCATGAGTCTGCATATGCATACATGAGATTGATTCATGTTTTGATGATGAAGTCATATGTTTGATATCAGAGCATTGGTGCATTAAGTTTGATGAATTGCTTTTATATGCATTGGTTTCATGCTTTGATGAAGTCCTATGTTTTGATGATAGTATACATATGTGTGCAACACCCTTGAACTTTGTGAAGAACATGTCAAACAGCAGCACAATATTAGGTGCAAGTGAAGTCGACTTTAGCAGGCCACAAGTCGACTTGGGCAGACAGGTAGTGAAGAAGTTGATGAACTCAAGAACATTAGTCAACATAATTCAGCAATGCAGCTATAGCAAAATTCATGATAGCAGTGAAACAACAATAGTGGTACAAGCAAGAAGTTGGTGTTTGAATTCTAATAAGAACAGGTCTCAAAGGATCTATGAAGAGGAAGTCGACTTGAGAAGTTATGAACTCGACTTGAGCTTTGCCAGAACACCTGCTAGCTGAAAGTCCTAAAGCTATGGATTAAGGGTGACAAATAGCTTCTAGCAGTAACAAATAGATCACCAAGGGTGTAAAATGCCTTGTAAGGGTGACAAATGGACAACAAGCTAAAAACATGAAGAAATGAGCTAGCGCCACTCTGTTGATAAGTCGATGAGTTGACACAAGAACTGCTAGAAGCTCTTTGATAGAAGAAGAAGGCATGGCTAACAGAAGAAGCCTTGTACATAGTAGCAATCAAGCAGCAGTAGCGCAGCTGTTATAGAAGATTGTCAGAAGAAGAAGCCTTCCACCCGTTGAAGAAACAAGGCTGAAAAACACCTCAAAGGAAGCATTGTACTTGTTGGAGAATAAAGGTGAAAATGCCTATTACGAGTGACAAATATAGTTTAAGGGTGACAAATAAGTCCGTAGCAGTAACAAATGGCTTGGCACGGTAGAAAAGGAGCTGAGAAGAAGAATGCTAGAAGAAACGTCGACTCCAAAGTCTTTTGGAGCCGACTCGACAGTAGCTTCGCAAGGCAGAGAAGCTCAAACAAGGGCGACGGCTGCTGGGCATTAATGGTGACAAATAGGTGAATAACAGTGAAAAATAGATGATAAGTCCAACAAATAGGTTGTTAACAGTGTAAAATAAGCAACATGGCTGAAGGCTTGAAAAGTGAAGAAGAAGAGTCGACTCCATGTGCCTTTGGAGTCGACTCCACTTTCAAAGGAACCCACAACTGTGAAAGAAGAACAACGGCGATGGTTCTATGAAGCTAAGGGTGAATAATAGATGCCTAAGGGTGAAAAATAGGTTGCTAAGGTTGAAAAATAGCTTGGTACGTGAGAGAAGGAAGATTAACTCTAAAGTTCGAAGGCAAATGACTTCGCGCACTATCCTAGGACACATGGCATGTGATCCAAGGACAGTTGATGTGGCATCTCCCTAGGGTATTCTCATTGACAGATGGACAAATGGTGGGAAGCAACACTGGAGGTCAAAAGGTTTATTTCAAATTTAATCTGTCTGCTCTATAAATAAAGTGATTCTTCGTGAAAGGAAGGGAAGCTGCGAAGAAGAGAAAGTGTTGCTGTGAGGGCTGTACAAGAGACACTACAAAAAATTAGAGATATAGGGACAGTTTATTTAGAGACATTTATTAAAACTACTTCAAAATTATCATAAATAGAGATATTTTAGGTTTAATATTGCCTCTAAAATATTTTAATTTTCTTCTTTATTTAAAACTGTCTACATGGATATTTTAAAACTGCCTCAAAATGATTATTCAGTAAAAGAAAAATCGATTAAAAATGTCCCAAAAAATTTTCGCCTGCGCGCCACGAGCTCCAGCGCTAACGTAACCATCCCTCTGTCGATCGACATTTCGATCCTTCCCGCACGCGAAATCCCTCTTTCATCCATCTTCTCCACCACTCCGCCTCCTCTCATCTCCTGGCACCCTCCCACGCACAAAGATCACGAAGAGTGAACTTCTCGGTCTCCAATCCTCGGCCGACGCTAAAAGTAAAAGCCACGAAGCAATTAACAATCGTAGCAACGGACGCAACAGAGCATCACCGGGTCCCCCGCTACATTCCCGGCACAGATGCCGCCACCTGCATGCGACCCTGGGAGCCGCCACCGCCACCATGACCCCGCCCCCACTCCCTTCTTCCTCGTCTTCCTCGCCCTCCTCCTCCCGCTCCTCGCGAACGTCGCAATGGCTGCTCCATCTGCTCCCCCTCCTTCTCCTTCCCCTCCCCCCATCTGCGGCTCACCAACGGGGCCGGTGAAGCCGTCCACCCTGCTGATCGCCTTCCTCCAGCGCGTCCAGTCCGCCGCCCTCCAGTCCCTCGGCCCTGACTCCTTCGACCCCAAACTCTACGTCGACCACCCCCTCCGCCGCGGCCTCCCCGCCACAGAGACCGCCCTCCCCCGCTCTCCCGCCACCAACGCGATTGCGGCCTCTGACCTCGACCCCTTCCGGGAGGACTACTTCGGGCCCGCCGGGGCCGACCTGGTGTACGCGGATCCGCCGGACTTTGTGCCAGAGTGGGAGGGATTTCTGCCCAAGGTGGAGCACCCGGAGGTGCAGTCTTGGGTGCTGGAGGTGCACGCCCTGTGGCGGAACCTGAGCCGACAGGTGGCGGACGACGTGCGGGCCCGCCCGGACCTCCACACCTTGCTGTCGCTGCCTGGTCCCGTCGTCATGTCGAGGTCGCGCTTCCGAGAGGTGTACTACTGGGACTCGTACTGGATCATCAGGTCAGAAGTCGTGACCTCTCGTCTTTAATTAATAGTAGTTGTCCTCGATTTGGTTTGCTTTTGCTTCAAGTCAATGGTTTTTGTGTTAACACTTGACACAAAGATTACTCCGGAGTCCGGAGACTTCAATTTTGATTTTCTTAATAGATTTCAAGTACAGATTTTCGTTTATCTATTTAGGTTTTCCAAGAAATTTTCTGTTGATGAATGATCCAGTCACAGAGATATCTTTGTTTTGATACGTTATGAAGAAAGTTTCTACTTTTAATCAAATCCATCTGTGCTTCCTTACTGTAGGAAAAGGGTGCTTGGCTACAAGAACTAACTTATGCTCTAGGCAACCATCAATATGAACATTTCAACAAGGTTTATTATATTAGTTTAGTTTTCTATCTTTTTTGGATTTTGGATTTCTCATTTTTGACCTTTTTTTACCTTATTGGAAAAATGGTGGATGAACAATTGGTTGAACAAGGTACTATTTTTTTTGTCATTTTCTTGTCAGTAAGGATTGGTATATGAGAAATGATCTAACCCTTTATGTCACATTGTAAGAGCCTCATTCTTCATTTTTTTTCTCATTTTTTATGGAAAAACGTAATTGGACAATATGAGAAATGTCAATTATTGGAATATCTGCTCCGAGCTATAGAGAGGTAGATGTAACTATCTGATGCATATTGGGGGAAAAACTTTATGATCAAGACTAACCAAATCATGTGATGAACTTTTGTTTCTTATGTATTTAAGGACAAGAGTTAACCTTGCACAACTATTTTTCTTAACAAGTTGTAATATAAAATACTATACACACATTTATTATCTATATACACATGCACGTACATTTGAAATATGTTTCTATTAAAATTACATAGAATACTTTTCTGAATTGGATAGAAGGAACATAAAAAATAATAGTTATTCAACAGCCATCACAGATCATCTGTAGGATAATAATTTATTGCAACATTTTTTCTATTAAAATGGCTAAGTTTCTGAATTCTATAAATCTGCACTAAATTTGCTTAGTAACTAAATATGATCATTTGCATGTTGCATCAGCAGAACTACCTGATTATGCAGTGAATCACATTGATGAAATTGGATCCTAATAATATAAGCGTTTGTGTACCATAAAAGGAATACAAGGGTAGTTCATTCATTTCATTCCCTGAAGCATCTCTTGCGTATCAGATTGTCTCAGACCGGATCAGCCCGGACTAACTGGCAACTTGACATCTCTCGAAGAGCTTGTCATCTACAGCAACAATCTAACTGCGTATCAGATTGTCTTAGATTGTTCAAGGCTTTGTGGAGTTAAAAGCCTTGTTAACTTGGCAACTTGACATCTCTTGAAGAGCTTGTCATCTACAGCAACAATCTAACTGGCATCATTCCCCCGTCGATTAGGATGTTAAAAAGGCTGAAAATTATACACGCTGGTCTGAACTATTTGTCGGGCACAATACCTGTTGAGATAACCGAATGTGACAGCCTAGAGGTTCTAGGTTTGGCACAGAATAAACTTGAAGGGCCTCTACCCAGGGAACTTTGCAGGCTCAAGAACCTCACTTCATTGATCCTATGGCAAAACCTTTTATCTGGTGAGATCCCTGCCGAGCTTGGGAACTGCACTTCTCTTGAGATGCTTGCCCTGAGAGAAAATTCTTTCAGTGGAAGCATCCCCAAGGAGCTTGGAAAACTATCTGCATTGAAGAGGCTGTACATTTATACCAATCTGTTGGAGGGACCAATCCCAAAAGAGCTGGGCTATTGTGTGAGTGCGGTGGAGATTGATCTTTCTGAGAACCGGTTGACTGGGGCCATTCCTGCAGAGCTTAGCCGGATTCTAAATCTTCAGTTGCTTCATCTTTTTGAAAATCATCTGGAGGGTGGCATTCCTAGGGAGCTTGGCCACTTGAGTATGCTGAAAAAACTAGATTTATCTTTGAACAACTTCACTGGCAAAATCCCACTGGAGATCCAGAACCTTCCCTCTTTGGAATATTTACAACTCTTCAATAACAATCTCAGTGGCATTATTCCTCCACTTATTGGTGCCAACAGTAATCTATCTGTACTGGATGTATCACATAATAACCTCATAGGCAGTATACCAACACATGTTTGCAAGTACCAGAAGCTGTTTTATCTGAGCCTCGGATCTAATAAATTAGGTGGTAACATTCCCTATGGTGTGAAAACCTATAAGTCACTCATTCAGTTGATGTTGGGCGGCAACCAGCTTACAGGAAGCCTGCCTTTGGAATTGTTTGGACTTCTTAAATTGTCTACCTTGGATTTATACAAAAATAGATTCTCTGGCCCAATATCTCCAGAAATAAGCAAGATGAGAAACCTTGAAAGGCTCCATCTATATGATAATTATTTCATTGGCCAGATTCCTCCTGAGATTGGTAACTATCTCAACTAGTCAATTTCAATATCTCTTCGAACCGACTATCAGGAAGCATCCCACATCAGTTGGCACATTGTTCAAAGCTTCAGAGGCTTGATCTGAGCAGGAATCAGTTGACTGGATATGCACCAGAAGAGCTTGGCAATCTAGTTAATTTGGAGCAGCTAAAATTGTCCGACAACCATCTAAATGGGACAATACCTGCCAGCTTAGGTAATCTGTCCCATCTCACTGAGTTGCAGATAGGAGGTAATCAGTTTTCTGGTCATATACCCATTGAACTAGGACAGCTTGGTGCTTTACAGATTGCTCTCAATATCAGCTACAACAACCTCTCTGGGGCGATTACTGTGGAGCTTGGTCGCCTTAGTATGTTGGAGCTACTTTACTTGAATAACAATGAGCTCAAGGGTGAAATACCATCCTCATTTAATGAGCTTTCAAGCCTCTTAGTATGCAATCTTTCTAATAACAATCTGGCTGGGTCAGTACCAAAAAATTCAATATTCGGAAGGATGGATGCAAGCAACTTTATTGGCAATCCTACCCTTTGTGTGACTGGTGCTGATGATTGTCCTCATGCTGCCACACCATCTTATTCGGACAGAGACCAGGAGAAGAAGAATACTTGGAAGGAGAGGACAATCAGTGTTGTTTCTGTGATTGTTGGTTTCTTTTCTCTGGTTCTCACTGTGGGGATTTGCTGGTACATAAAGCGTCGTTTGCCTGTTCATGTTTCATTTGAAGATCAGAAAACTAATGGGTCTGATATTTCTTATTTTCCAAGGGAAGGAATCACATATCAGGAGCTTCTTGAAGCCACAGGAAACTTTTCAGAGGGTTCTGTTGTGGGAAGCGGTGCATGTGGTATAGTTTACAAGGCCGTCATGTCTGATGGGACTTTAATTGCTGTCAAGAGACTGAAGTCTCAAAGTGAGGGTTCCAGGGTTGATAGAAGTTTCCAGGCAGAAATAACAACCCTGGGAAATATTAGACACCGGAACATTGTCAAGCTCTTTGGTTTCTGCAACTATCTTGATTCAAACCTTATCTTGTATGAGTACATGGCAAATGGAAGCCTGGGAGGGCTGCTCCATAGGAGCAAGGAAACATGTTTGCTGGACTGGGATGCCCGGTATAGGATTGCTCTCGGAGCTGCTGAGGGCTTACGCTATCTTCACTGTGGCTGTAAACCTCAAATAGTTCATCGTGACATCAAATCAAACAACATTCTACTGGATGAATCACTAGAAGCACATGTGGGAGATTTTGGTTTGGCAAAACTTGTTGACAGCTCATTCTCCAAGACTATGTCAGCTGTTGCAGGTTCCTATGGCTACATCGCACCTGGTAAGAATGTCATTCATTTAATGTGATAAGCCAGATTCAATAAAGTTTTCAACGCAAATTTTATTTGAATTTTTATGTTTCTTATTTACGTTGTCTGCCTCTACTGAGGATCCCTTAAAGTATACATGAAAAATGGAAAGATAATATGTTCTCCTATATACAACCATTTCCAAGTCTGAACATTGGATAACCTTCCAAGTCTATACACTGTCCTGTGGCCTTCAAACATTTCAAGTCTGTTTATTGCTGTTTTGGCCAAGTCTGTACATCCGTTTGCCTGACATCATATTCAAAGTCTGTACATCCTTCTGTTGATATTCTAAGTCTATACATCGGTCTGTTTGAGCAAGTCTGTACAGCAGTTGCATTCATTGGAAGTCTATACATTGGGGTCCTTTCCTACGTTGCACTTCAAAGTCTAGACATTGCACTGTAGGTTGCTTAGTTGAAGTCTATACATTGCTGATCGAACGTAAGTCTATACATTCCAACCTTTTCCTACGTTCGATGCTTTAGCTACACCCTAAGTCTTCACATTGGCAAAGTATATACATCGCTTATCCAAGTCTGTACAACCAGCGCATTCATTGATATCAAGTCTACACAATGCATATAGGCAAAGTCTGCACATTGGTAGAGTCTGTACATCCTCTAGGAGCCCTAAGTCTATACATCGCAAAGTCTGCACATCGCTGTGTTCAAGCCTCTCAAGTCTATACATTGGCTCAAGCGTTCCAAGTCTGTACACTGGTCCTCAAGCGTTCCAAGTCTGTACAGCCTGATTTGTCATTCACAGTTCAAAGTCTATACATCGTGGGCTTCAGTTCTTCGAGTCTGTACATCCTTCAAGGGCCAAGTCCATACATTGTCTCGCTCATATCTTCAGGGGGGATTGAGCATCGTGAAGTCTGATTGAGCACTGTGAAGTCTATACAGTGGCTGAGCATCGTGAAGTCTGATTGAGCACTGTGAAGTCTATACAGTGGCTGAGCATCGTGAAGTCTGATTGAGCATCGTGAAGTCTGATTGAGCACTGTGAAGTCTATACAGTGGCTGTGCATCGTGAAGTCTATTCAATGGATGAGCATTGTAATGTCTATACATTGGTTAGGCTCGTTCATGCATCATTCATCTCAAGTTTGTACAGCCTTTCTCTTTGCATGTCTGTACACCGTCCATGAAGTCTGAACAACGAGCAAGTATGTACATCGCTCATTTGTCTTAGCAAGTCTGCACATCGTTAAGTCTATACTTTGTCCAGTGCATTGCATTCATCAGTCGTGAAGTCTATACATTGAGTTGAAGCCTGCCTAAGTCCATACACAGGCTGCTGTTCTTCAGAGTCTGTACATTGCATACTTTGAAGTCTATACATTGGCTTTAAGCTGAAGTCTATACATTGCTTCAGGCTGAGCAAGACTATACATTGCATGCTCGTTCATTCAAGTCCATACATTGAACAATGTCTGCACATTGCATTACACTTCAGCAACTCTATACACTGCTTCAGCTCTGATTCATGAAGTCTATACATCGCTACAGCTTTGTCTTCACATAGTCTGTACAATGCAATTGTCCTGCTTCATGAAGTCTATACATTACTTCGTCTTCACAAGTCTATACAGCGAAGTCTATACACTGCAATGCATATACTTAAACTGATAATGTGATTCTCTATCTAACAGGCACCCTTCGTGAAGCCTAATGAAGGCACGTGATCCGAGGTTGACACCTAGCACGTGATTCGAGGACAAGAGAGCACAAGCCCTTCACACGACCTAGCTGCGGCTGGTATAAATACAGAGCTTCTTCCACATGAAGAGAATAGAGAGATCAGAAGAGAAGAGGGCTGATCGAGACTGTGAGTAAAGAAGAAGAGGTGCAGCAGAGAGTCAAAGAAGAAGAGGTGCAGCAGAGAGTCAAAGAAGAAGAGAGTAGTAGAAGAAAAAGAAAAAGAGAGAGAGAGCTCGTGAGAATCGAAAGAAGAAGGATAGACAGTGAGAGAAAGAAGCAGAGAAGAAAAAGAAGAGTAAGAAGAAGAGAGATCGAGAGATAAGAAGCCTTCATTGAAGATTCATCTGTCTGGCATTGGATCAAATCCAAACCAGCTTTGCTCCGGCGAGAGCTACTAGTGTATCTCATTTCCAGCTTTACGTCTGCTGTGTTTTTCTTTGTGTTTGCCTTTTTATTTTGTTCCTTCCATCTATTCATCTTGCTCTTCCGATTCTCAGTACTAAGGTCGGGTTCCTCCTGTGGACTCAGGAGAAGGGAGATTCATCTTCGGTTCTGAGCTTGTGGGTTGCAAGTCCAGGGGTCCCTCCTGGTCTGGAGGAAGAGAGGTCTGTGACCTCTGGTTTGCTGGTGACGGGGAGTCACTGGTGGTGTCCCTCCGGTCTGGAGGAAGAGGGGAGGTTGTTCTTCTGGTCAAGCTATTTGGCAGCACCTGTTGCAGACTGAGTCTGCGGTTTCTAGCTTGTGCTAGTGGAAGCCTCACTCTGGTTGGGAGTGAGGGGTGGACGTAGGTCTGCGGACCGAACCACCTAAAAATCCTGCTGTTCTGTGGTTTGTTTGTGGTGTGCTCTTCCATATCTCCTATCTCTTTCACAGGTTGTTTGAACAGTGTTGTTTCGATCTGCAGTGACTTTGAGCATTACATATCTTGTTAAGTGAGTCTGGTTTGCATTGTTCTGTCTTTGGCATTAGACTTCATCAGGTTCCACTGGTATAGTTAGCAGTTCATCTGGTCGATCAAATGTTTATTTGAACTCTATAGCTTTTATTCTGCAACTGTATCTTGTAGCAGGCGAATTGTTTTAATTTGGGCAATATTTTAGAAGGGGATACATTCACCCCCCCCTCTGTATCGATCGCACCGTTCCAACAATTGGTATCAGAGCAGGTTGTCTGCTTAGAAGGTCGAGCGATCTGTAGATTTGATCCTGCTGTCTTGGTGCTTCATTATTCCTGTTGCATTTATCTGATCAGTTTTCATGGGAGATCCATCGGTTTTCAACGATTCTAATTTTAATGCGTGGTTTATCAGTCTGCGAAATTATGTTGATGCAGTTAATCCTGATCTGTGGAAATTAATTTCACAAGGTCCTCACACATTACCAAATAAAGTGTCCATATGGACTAACAACCACAGATCAAAGGATGGAGAAAATCAGAAAGCCTTCAATCTGATGAAAGCAGCCACTGACAGAGCCTTACACTCTTGTTTTTATGATTGCAGGTCTGTCAAGGACATCCTGGAGGAGCTGAAGCTAGCTCACAGTATAAATGAAGACATCTGCATGATATCTAACAGAAGTAATCAAAGTGGCAGCCAAAATAAAGAAGAGGATGATGATGAGGAGGTAAATCCCTTCGAGAATTTTTCTTTTGATGATTGGGAGAATGCATATGCTGAGTTGCTTGAATCTCATGAACAATTAAGAAAATAATACAAGAACTTGAAAAAGAAAAGTGACCGGGGTAGTTCAAGTTCACCATGTGAAAATTGTTCAAATATGAAGCAATCTCATGATGCCTGCTTGTTTGATATTCATATGCATAAAAATCAGAATGAAAAATTGACGAAGGAACTTGAATGTGTTCGCTCTGAACTAAGTAGGCTAAAATCTGAAAATGACTCTCTTAGAAAATCTATTAAAGAAAATGAAGAAAAATTAGGGAAATTTGAGCAAGAAAAGAATTTGTTTGCTGAAAAATTCAATGCCATAAAATATGTAAATATGGAATTGCAGAAAGATCTTGAAAAACAGTAAAAAGAATTGAAAGAATTTGAATGTGTTAGCTCTAAATTAGCTGTTATGAAATCTGAAAATGAATGTCTTAAGAAACAATGTGAAAAATTCCAGGATCAAACAATATGTTCTGATAAATCTGCTTACAATGAATGTGCATTCTTGAGGGAATTGATTGAAGACTTAGACTTTGATGATAATATACAGAAGAACTTAATCACTTCCTTGAAGGAAGAAAAAGATTCATTGCTGACTCAGAAGAAGGAAACTGATAAATTACAAGATAAGATGATTGAAGAAAATATTTATCTGAAGGAACAAAACAAAAAGCTGATGGTTCTTAACATTGTTTTCTCTGAAAAATGGCTGACGATTGAAAAGGGGAAATCTATCTTGAAAGAAAATGAAGTGAATATTGAATTCACATTGACACATGAAAATGAGACTCTGAAGAGTCTTGATGATGAATTGCAAAATCAAATCATTTTGTGTGAAGACTACATTGTGTCTTTGGAGAGAGAGATTGAAGATCTAAGAAACTCCCTGTCAAAATTTGTTAAGGGAAGAGACAATTTGAATAAGCTCCTTGGAGCGAATGTGAATGTTCAGAAGGAGAGACTGGGTTACAATCCAGTCATGAAGAAGGCTGAGAAGGTTGCTGGAGACAAATTGAAAACTATTTTTGTTAAATGTTCAGAATAAGAAAAGCCTTCTACCTCATCTTCACCTCGGTACAAAAAATAGAAAGAGACTGAAAAACAGAAAATAAATAAAAAGAATTCTTCAATGCATATTGATCACAGTCCTCACACACACTCCCATGCATCTAGTAAGAAAATGATATGTCACTACTGTCACAAATTTGGACATCTGATGCATGAGTGTAATTTGATGGAAAGGATGACCTAGCAGTTGCACACAACGATCAGGGTAGAAAGCATGTCTTTAGGGAAAGGAAAATTCATTGTTATAATTATGAAAAAATAGGACATGTTGCTGCACAATGCTAGTTAGGTTCTCATAGACAAACCTTCTCTAACTGTTCTCATTGTGAAAAACATGGCCATACAGTCAAGGACTGTTGGCATGCTCAGGGAAAAATATTTTCTCAAAATATAAAACTCCCTGCAAATAGAAATGATTTTGGAAGGAATAAATCTGTTTTTAAAGAAAATATTCATGCATGCTTTGAATGTGGAAAAATTGGCCACCGAGCTTCGGAATGCTGGTGGGCAAGTAAAGGTAAACCAAAATTTCATGCAAGTAACAGAAATTTCCATGCCAATGCACACAAAATTCATGTTCATAATGATGTGCATAAAATAAATCTAAAATCTGTTTCTTCATGCTACTACTGTGGACTATCTAGGCACTCCATGAATCATTGTGCTTTAATGATGAATGATGATAAACAGGCCCAAAGGTTGAGGAAAGCACCAATCAGAGGTGTTACTAACAAGGTAGGACCCAAGAAGTCTTGGGTACCTAGAAACACAAAATAAGATTTGTGCTTTGCAGGTATGCCTTGGGGATGAGGAATAAAAGGGGGGTCAAATAAACCAAGGCATCCAAAGTTTGGTAAACCCCAACTCTGCTGATTAAATGCTTGTTCACCTGAATTTTTGTTTTAGCTGAACATCATGCTTAATATGTCAATTAAGATCACATGCATGCATGTCCATAACTGCATCTGCCATTTGCAATTTTTTTTCTTTCTGATCATGCACTAGTGCATACATGAGATTTAAAGGTTGTCTGTATTTGATGCATACATATGACATTTGCAGTTGTTTGATATTTGTTAAAATGCATAACCACTGAAAACAAATTGCATTCTGAAAAATCTAAAAAGCTGAATTGAATAAATCTGTTGCTTGGACGATGTCTCATGCTTAAAAATGTTCATCTGCACGTTTGACATGAACATGCATTCATAATTGCATATAAGTAGCATAATGTTAGCTTAAGATGCATGTAGAACTGCATATGCATTGGATTGTCACGCATGACTCTTGGTATATAAATAGTGAGATACTAAAGGGCAGATGAATTCTGTCTAGAAGTGCTTGCTATGTGTGAGGTGGTCTTTAGACCAAGTCCTTCGCCTGGTACCATAGGTCAGAGTTGCATACATTTAGGAAGGCTAGATCATGCTTACATTTAGGGGGAGCATTATTCATATTCTATCAACTGAACTTCTCATCTTCAGATTGAACTGCTATCTTGCTTATATCCCTGTGATGAATGTGTAATGCAACACATTTCAGCTTCCTGCTTCAACTGTTATCAGCCATCTTCACTCATCCTATTCATTGGTATCAACTGTTGAATTGACTGTTCCTAAAAATGTTTCGGCCTTTCCTGAAAATTCAGAAAGAATTCTCTGTGCATATCCTGATCATAAATTTGAAAACAACTTAAAGAGGAATCTTCTATTATATAGGACTATGAATGTCTGATTCTTTCAGCCGGTTGAAGTTTCATGTATGCCTTGTGTTTACTTATGAACATATCTTGAAAATATCTGAGTTAGTCTTAATAAACTTTAACCAACATTTTCATGTTGTGTCCTTTTAAACTCTTCTGAATTTTGAAAATTTTGAAATCATGATATTCCTTGATTGATTTGTATGAAATTAGTATTGATTTTTTAAACATCTGAGAATATGAATTATGTCTAAGGGTAAATTCTATCAGAGCAATGACTTTGGTCACTGAGAAATCATGTCCAAAGGACTGTGTCATGAGGTGCCATAGTTAACTCTGCTTAAAAATGATTGATAATCTGGCAGAGCAATGGCATGAACACTGAGAAATACATCTCACTCATCAAAGAAATGATTTGTAGTGTGTCATGAAGTTTAAATGCAATCTCTGTTCTTATGAAGCATGACAGTTAGTCATTCCAAGTGCTCGGGGATAATGGCATCTAAACAACGTGTATCCTCTAGTTACAAGGGTGTACTAAACTCAAGTGCTCATGAATACTGTTATGAAAATTGCTGCTAATCAAGTGTATCATTTGAAAATGTGTGCAAAAGAAATATTCTATTGGAATCCTTGACAGAAATAAATGTTTTCTTATGTGTTCAACTTCATTACTATTGATTGCATCTCTTAAAGGAATCCTTGAAATTAAGTGAGTAAGAAAGAAGAAGGTTAAACAAGACTGTCAATATGAAAGCAAGGTTCACTTTTATTAAAACTGATTTCAGATATGAGTACAGAAAGTTTATGAACAAGCCTTGCATACATCATATTCTGATCTGACTTGTCAATGAAGATCATTCATAAATCTCTATAATAAGAAGAGTCTGAAATACTTGTTTAATCAGATTTATGAAATTGATATCCCATTGAAAACCTTTCTCATTCCTTCTGAATGCCTTCTTTCTCACAATGGACTCCATTATTTCAGACCTAACTGTTGACTTCTTTATGTTCTGAGCTTCACTCCAATCACTATCCATCTAAGGGGGAGAATTCTTGCATGTCCCTATGGTTCAATGTTCATTCAGGAGAATATCATGTCAGGGGGAGTCTTTGATGACTGTAACTCATAGAATTGCATAATAGCTCCTTCAACAGTCAATGACCATTTCATTCTTTTTGATGTTGTCAAAGGGGGAGGATTTTTATGAGTCATCATTTGCATCAATCAACACTTCATCACATGGTGTTTTACATGCTCACTTCTGACTGAGCTACTCTGTGGTGCATGTTCATGAACTCTCTCATATCTGTGGTGCATGTTATATGGTATTTCATAATCATCATGATGAATCTATTGCAATGACTCATAATATTGCCATCATCAAAAAGGGGGAGATTGATGTGTCCCCTGTGGTTCTGGAGTTTTGATGATGACAGATATTATGCCTCATTATGTTTCCATCTTTGATGATATAATCCTGTTGCATTATGAGAAACTGTCAGAACAGGTTTAAGGATGACTCACAGGTCATGAAGTTAACCCAAGTCAAAGTAAAATCATGACAGGTAAGGTTAATGCTCAGATCAGGTAATGCTCTGTCTACTCTCAGATCTGTATGCCTTGATGATGTTTAGCTAATATGCATAAATTGCTATGTGCATGCATTTAAATCTGTACAGCACACACACACCCAAGTCTACACATCATTATTGTATGCATGCTTAGTCCATACACTTGTTGACAGCAAGTATATACATTGTCACCTGCATGCATTACTTCAAGTCTATACGGCTTGCCTTTATGGTATTGCAAGTCTATACGGTGTGCTGGTTCAAAACAAGTCTGCACTTTATCTGTCGCATGTCACTCAATCAGAGTCTATACATCAGTCAGCATAGTCTAGACAGAAGTGGGTCGACCCCCCTTCCAGATGGGTCGACCCCCCCCCCAGTTCGCAAGTCTGTACATCGCATTTGTCGAAGGCATTGGAAGTCCATACATTGACTCACTGTTCATGCATTCATCGAACAAGTCTATACACTCATGGCATATGTGTAACATTTGTTCTTCAAAGTCAGTACATTGTGATGTGACACACCCTCGGACCTAAATTAACAAGCACAACCACAAGGCTATGAAGCCTACGTAAGCAGACCTTCGTATGGCGCACACACTTTAACCCGGGGGGGTAACTCGGGGATGCCGATTCGAGGAAATGGGACAAGCCCCTGGCTGGTAGAGGGCTAGCAAAGTCTAATGCAAACCTCCCTTTGAGGTGCGGATACTCAACTCAATGTGTTGGCCTTGGCCGAGAGACGTGGATCACTCACTCACACCCACGGTGGTCGCACAAAGTGTGGTGGAGCCTAAGATCGGGCGCTCTCTTCCTTACCGACGGCACAATTGGAGAATATTAAATGAACAAGAATAATTGAGAGCAAGGGACGAGATTTTACCTAGCCGGTTTGAAGAAACCGGCTCCGGTCGGAGACGTGGGCGATTGGGGAAGCGTGTGTTCCCCACACGCCGCACCGATGAAGCTTCGATCCTGAAATTTCAGATTTACATGCACTACGCCCCTTGCAAGGGGGTTGGACTAGGGGTGGGGGTTCAAATTACAACCAAAATATTCCTCCACGCTGGGAGGGGCCTTCAGCCGGCCAAGCGGGGAGGGGAATTCGAGCTATAAGCAATGGAGGACACCGAAGCCGGTTCTGCCCGCTGCCTTTGTCTCAGGATAAACAGTCAGGTTTTTGGACGCTGTGGCCAGCACCGAATTTTTTTGCAGACAAGACCACTTGGAGATTCTTTGTAGCTGGATCAGGATGATGGTTGAATTTTTTTGATTTCTTCGAGCACCGCTGCGGGCCGGGGTAGGATCTTGAACAGGGTGGCAGACCCTTGGATCTGATAGCTTCAGGTTCCCAACAGCAGGAAGCAGAGATTTCCACGGTCGATCCCGAGCTCAAAATCAGGTGCCGCTGGATTCGTTGGAACCATTGATGAGTCCTCTTCGAAACAAGACTGACGGGGATGCCAGCTGATGTAGGGGTCAACCGGTAGGCTTTGAACACTGAGGAGGGGTCGGTGCAGACTAAGTGGAAGCAGAACCGAGCACCCGAGGGAGAAAATTGATAACTTTTAGGTAGGGTCACCAAATGGGGATCTGCTTCTTGGAGATGTTAGAAGACTCGTAGTAGAAGATGTTTGAAGAAGAACTCTCGATCCGACTCCCAACACGATTGTCGCAGTTGAGCTTCCAATCCGGCTCTAGTCTCCTGCCAGGAGAGATCTGCGCAGTTGTGGGAGAATGACTCTATTGGTCGATCACGAACTCAGAATGGGACGGGACCACCACTGTTGCGAAGAAGACAGGCAGACGCTTCCGTCAATATATGGTATGCTACCAGAAGCTCCCAGGGGACAACGGGGTGGCCTCTGCAACTTGCGGCCAGTCTGCTACCTGCAACCAGAACTTGAGAGGGTGGAGATAGGTAATGGGGAATGGGGTAGATGGGAGGGGAAATGAGGTGGTTGTGTGTAGGGGCAACCCCCAGCTGTGAGGGGGTCTAGGAGGGGGGGTTTCAAGGTGTGGGAAGGTGAGAATGGGGGATGGAAGGGGGTGTTTGCTATGGGTGAGAGAGGAGCTGCGAATTTGGGCTGGGAGGGAGAGGGGAAGGTGAGGGGGGCACAAGTTGGTGGAGGGAAGGTGAGTTTGAATTTTCCTTAATGGAGGTTATTCAATGGTGGTCTTGGGGATGGTAGAGGTTGTGTTGGGGAAGGGAAGGGGTGCTTGGGGTAGTGGGAAGGGTGCTTGGGGAAGTGGGTGGGGTAGTTGGGGGTTGGGAGGTGGAGCTAGGATTGGTGGAAGCTCTCTTGGGACTAGGGGGTGGAGTAATGGGATGTGTGGGGAAGGGGAGTGGCCTTTAATGGGGGTAGGTGGGAGAGTGGTGGTTGGGAAGGGAGGAGAGAGAAAATTTTTGAAATTGGGTGTGGAGGAGAGAGAAAGGGGAGTGAAAGAGAGAGATTAAGAGAGGGATGGGTGGGGAATCTCTCCCCTAGGGTCTCTCACCCAATAATGGAATCTCTCCACTAGATAAGAAGTTTGAACTCTCAAAATGGCAAGTTTTTCATTCATTGATTCATTACCTCAAAATGGAGAGAGTGGGGTCCTATTTATAGGGATCCCACAATTTACAATAAGACCCTGACTTTTGACACATTGACTAATAACCAACAAGATAGGGGCGCCCATGGGCCAAGCCCAATGAATTGGGCCCAATAGCTAACTAATAAACCTAATGACACTCAAACCTAGGGAAATAAGCACAAGACCTAGGGACATGACTCAAATAAAAGGAAAATTACAATGATATGACTCAAATAAAATAAAGAAACATACATAGGACTCAAAATAAATGACTAGACCATGATGTACGCCTCCGGGGTGACGAGAATGGTCGAGAGTGTCAGGACGGATGGTGATGACCCCATCATACTCCCGGGGTGCGGAGAACTCGACTCCGTCGAGTAAGAGGTGGTACCGCTCACATGTCTTCCGAAAGAAGCCGATTCTTCCACCTAGCGAGGTAGAGCCCGTTCACCTTGCTCCGAGTGATGATTACCTGTTCATCCAATATTCTCTCAAGTTGCTTACGTCGGGCTCTCTGGGCTGATGGTGCTCACATGGGGAGGGGTGGGTGCTCTCTCAAGGGAGGAAGGGGGCTTGAAATTCTCACTTGGTGCCACCGTGGGTCCCTTGTGTGGCACAAGGCTTTCCACATTGAAACTGAAGTTAACTCCGTATCCCTTGAGGAGGCCTAACTTAGTAGTGGGGCTAATGCACCTCAAAACCTGGAAGGGGCTGATCCCACAAAACCTCAATCTTGAGTTGTCTCTATGTGAGAGCCTCTCATTCCTCACCATCCCGGAATCACCCATTTGGATTTCTTGGTGACGCCATTGAGTCGGTCGGCCTTTTGTAGATTTCATGACTCTTGTTGATGCGCTTGCAAGGTTATCATGCAATTTTGTGAATGCTGTCCTTTTAGTGGTTATGGGTGGACCTGGACAACCATAGATGGACCTATCATGCCATGATGCCATATGGACCTTGATGAACCTTGGTGGGCCGGGGCAACCATATGTGGACTTATCATGCAATGTTGTCATGTAGACTTTGGTGGGCCTAGGTGGGCCGGGGCAACCATATGTGAACCTATCATGCAAAGTGGTGATGAATGTCGGGGGACCCGGACATCCGTAGATGCTTTTGACATGCTTAAGACCCATGATGAATGAGGGTGGACCAATACATCTGAATATGGACCACTCATGCTTTCTACTTGACATGTGGGTGATATGAATGAATGGACCCAACATAGTGTTCATGCCAAGTGGTGTGGTAAGCCTAGACACATGCATGTTTTTCCTATGGGTGACTTCCATGTGTATAGGTGTGGGACAACCTTTGAACTCCCATTGGAAAGGGTCGAATGGATCTAAGAAGGTGGTCATCATGGGGTGGAGCACAACCTCATTACCTAGGGATATGTGGCCCAAGGTCATGGCTCCCAAGGTGTAACCCGGGTCTAAGATGGAGTGAATTGGGTCAAACATGGTGAGTTGGTGTAGGGAAAGGTGGGTGGTGGATAAAGTGTTTGGGTCACACGAGTCTCTTGACTCCCATTGGAATGGATCATATGGATCATAAAATGGGTTACCTAGGGGGAGGAACTCCATGTCCTCAAGATCCTCAAAAGGTGCTAAGTCATCCTTCTCCATGATAGTTGGGCCAATGTTCTTGGCAAGTGGGTCGGCCATGAGTGGAGGGCTTGGCTTTCTACCCGAGATAAGAAGCTCTAAATCGAGGAGAAGGTTGGGCTCATCGGGTGTAGGGAGGAATAGAAGGAGGTCGCTAGTGTAGCAACCAATGGTGCAAACCGAGGTGATAGACCCTATGCATAGGTGTAGGAGGCTAAGGCTCCTAGGTTGTTCGACCATAGGGGTCAACATGCTAGTCATCTCTAATTGCCATGCTATGCCCTTGAGAAGGTCCTCTAAGGTCTCCACTTGATAGGATGCTTGGATTGTGGTGTGATAGGAGAAGAAGGGCACTATGGGAAGGTCTTGTTCTATGGGAGGGAAAACATGGGCCGGGATCTCTCTAATTGGGCTCTCCTTTAGCCAACTAACAATGGGTTCTCCTAAGATGAGCTCCGCCCCAACTAGAGAGGGTGGTGTAAGGTAAAGACCATCGTGTGAGGTTTCTTCTTCAACTTGGACTTGGGTTTCCTCCAAGGTGGGGGGTGGGTTTGGAGTGCTCACAACTATTGGATCGGGTATGAGTTCTTCTACCAAGGAGGTGAGGGGGTCTTTTGGGGTGATGAGGGTTGGTGTGTGGTGCTCCCGGGGTGGAGGGTAAAGGGAAACTTGGATTGGGATTGGTAGAGTGGGGTTTGGGAGTGGAAGTAGTGGAGGCCTAGGTTGGGGTAGGATTGGGGTTGGAAGTGGAAGGTGGGTTGGGTGACGAGATTTGGGTTGATGGGTTTTGGGGGGGTACCTCTTTTTGGGGATGATGGAGGGGTAGTGGTGGGGACCAAGGGGAATTGTGGGGTATGGGTTTGGTGAGGGATTGTGGGTTGGGTGGTGGTGGCCGTCATGGGTCTAGGTGGAGGGATGGACTCGGGGTCCACTTGGGTTTGAATGGTGAGAATAGGTTGAGTGGTGGTCCTTATTGGGGAAATCGGGTCGGTTAGGGGTCTCTTCCCCTTGGGATCGGCCGGTTGTGGAGGGGGGAAATGGGGCCCAATTGAGTTTGGATAGTGAGGTTTGCGGAAGGGGGTTTTGGTTGGAGTGTGGGGACCCTTAGGGGATTTGGTGGAGAGGTGGATGCTTGGTTTATTTGGGCCTTAAGGGAGAGGACTTGGTCGCGAAGTGTAGTTATGATGGTTGAGAGGTGACTTTGTTGGGAGTGGTGGGGAGGAGGCCTAAAGGTGGTATCAAGTTGGTCGGGTGGGGATGGAGGAGTGGTAGTGCACCTCGGGCTAGGGGTGTTTGAGTAGAAGGGGTGGGAATATTTGGGGATGTAGATTTTTCTAAGTTCTTTCTTCATATCATCCATGAGGAAATGGGTTCTTGTTTCCTAACGTCCCTTAAGCCCACTATGTTCCTCCATTTTTCCTTGGCTTGACCCCGAAATTGCCCCATGGCAACGCGGACTCTTGCGGGTCCATAAACCATAGTTCTCTCAAAGTGTTTTTCCATGGTGACCTCCCACTTCAGGTAGGCACTATAGCATGATCCATCGAAGAGGAGATCCTCAAAAGAGATTATGTCAAATGGAGGGTTGATCGGTCCCTTGTGGGGGGTCGAGTGGGATGAATGTGACCAAAGAGAGGTAGCCATGTTGATGAATGCAAATGTGCCCAAGGACTAGACTTAGTAGAGACAAGTCTAAAACTTGCTCTGATACCAATTTGATGTGACACACCCTCGGACCTAAATTAACAAGCACAACCACAAGGCTATGAAGCCTACGTAAGCGGACCTTCGTATGGCGCACACACTTTAACCCGGGGGGTAACTCGGGGATGCCGAGTCGAGGAAATGGGACAAGCCCCTTGCTGGTAGAGGGCCAGCAAAGTCTAAGGCAAACCTCCCTTTGAGGTGCGGATACTCAACTCAATGTGTTGGCCTTGGCCGAGGGACGTGGATCACTCACTCACACCCACGGTGGTCGCACAAAGTGTGGTGGAGCCTAAGATCGGGCGCTCTCTTCCTTACCGACGGCGCAATTGGAGAATATTAAATGAACAAGAATAATTGAGAGCAAGGGACGAGATTTTACCTAGCCGGTTTGAAGAAACCGGTTCCGGTCGGAGACGTGGGCGAGCGGGGAAGCGTGTGTTCCCCACACGCCGCGCCGATGAAGCTTCGATCCTAAATTTCAGATTTACATGCACTACGCCCCTTGCAAGGGGGTTGGACTAGGGGTGGGGGTTCAAATTACAACCAAAATATTCCTCCACGCAGGGAGGGGCCTTCAGCCGGCCAAGCGGGGAGGGGAATTCGAGCTATAAGCAATGGAGGACACCGAAGCCGGTTCTGCCCGCTGCCTGTGTCTCAGGATAGACAGTCAGGTTTTTGGACGCTGTGGCCAGCACCGAATTTTTTTGCAGACAAGACCACTTGGAGATTCTTCGTAGCTGGATCGGATGATGCTTGAATTTTTCTGATTTCTTCGGCACCGCTGCTGGTCGGGGTAGGGGCTTGAACAGGGTGGCAGACCCTCGGATATGACAGCTTCAGGTTCCCAATAGCAGGAAGCAGAGGTTTCCACGGTCGCTCCCGAGCTCAGAATCAGGTGCCGCTAGAGTCGTTGGAACCGTTGACGAGTCCTCTTCGAAGCAAGACCAACGGGGATGCCAGCTGATGTCGGGGTCGACCGGTAGGCTCTGAACACTGAGGAGGGGTCGGTGCAGACTAAGTGGAAGCAGAACCGAGCACCCGAGGGAGAAAATTGATAACTTTCAGGTCCGGTCGCCAAATGGGGCTCTGCTTCTTGGAGATGTTAGAAGACTCGTAGTAGAAGATGTTTGAAGAAGAACTCTCGATCCGATTCCCAACACGATCGTCGCAGTCGAGCTTCCAATCCGGCTCTGGTCTCCTGCCAGGGGGGATCTGCGCAGTTGTGGGAGAATGGCTCTCCTGGTCGATCACGAACTCGGAATGGGACGGGACCACCACCGTTGCGAAGAAGACAGGCAGACGCTTCCGTCGATATATGGTATGCCACCTGAAGCTCCCAGGGGATGACGGGGTGGCCTCTGCAACCTGCGGCCAATCTGCTGCCTGCAACCAGAACTTGAGAGGGTGGAGATAGGTAATGGGGAATGGGGTAGATGGGAGGGGAAATGAGGTGGTTGTGTGTAGGGGCAACCCCCAGCTGTGAGGGGGTCTAGGAGGGGGGGTTTCAAGGTGTGGGAAGGGGAGAATGGGGGCTGGAAGGGGGTGTTTGCTATGGGTGAGAGAGGAGCTGCGAATTTGGGCTTGGAGGGAGAGGGGAAGGTGAGGGGGGCACAAGTGGGTGGAG
Source organism: Amorphophallus konjac (assembly GCA_022559845.1). NCBI lineage: Eukaryota > Viridiplantae > Streptophyta > Magnoliopsida > Alismatales > Araceae > Amorphophallus > Amorphophallus konjac. Next base: position 152,602 of record JAHNEJ010002657.1, read on the forward strand.
GGAAGGTGAGTTTGAATTTTCCTTAATGGAGGGTATTCAATGGTGGTCTTGGGGATGGGAGGGGTTGTGTTGGGGAAGGGAAGGGGTGCTTGGGGTAGTGGGAAGGGTGCTTGGGGAAGTGGGTGGGGTAGTTGGGGGTTGGGAGGTGGAGCTAGGATTGGTGGAAGCTCTCTTGGGACTAGGGGGTGGAGTAATGGGATGTGTGGGGAAGGGGAGTGGCCTTTAATGGGGGTAGGTGGGAGAGTGGTGGTTGGGAAGGGAGGAGAGAGAAAATTTTCGAAATTGGGTGTGGAGGAGAGAGAAAGGGGAGTGAAAGAGAGAGATTAAGAGAGGGATGGGTGGGGAATCTCTCCCCTAGGGTCTCTCACCCAAATAATGGAATCTCTCCACTAGATAAGAAGTTTGAACTCTCAAAATGGCAAGTTTTTCATTCATTGATTTATTACCTCAAAATGGAGAGAGTGGGGTCCTATTTATAGGGATCCACAATTTACAATAAGACCCTGACTTTTGACACATTGACTAATAACCAACAAGATAGGGGCGCCCATGGGCCAAACCCAATGAATTGGGTCCAATAGCTAACTAATAAACCTAATGACACTCAAACCTAGGGAAATAAGCACAATACCGAGGGACATGACTCAAATAAAAAGGAAATTACAATGATATGACTCAAATAAAATAAAGAAACATACATAGGACTCAAAATAAATGACTAGACCATGATGTATGCCTCCGGGGTGACGAGAATGGTCGAGAGTGTCAAGACGGATGGTGATGACCCCATCACATTGGCCTTCACTTGAAGTCTATTCATTGGTCTTCACTTCAAAGTCTGCACATTGGTAAAGTCTATACATCGTTCACATTGCTTCAAGTCTATACAGCCTTAGCGAAAGCTCTGCAAGTCTATACAGCCATTTCCAAGTCTGAACATTGGATAACCTTCCAAGTCTATACACTGTCCTGTGGCCTTCAAACATTTCAAGTCTGTTTATTGCTGTTTTGGCCAAGTCTGTACATCCGTTTTCCTGACTTCATATTCAAAGTTTGTACTTCCTTCTGTTGATATTCTAAGTCTATACATCGGTCTGTTTGAGCAAGTCTATACGGCGGTTGCATTCATTGGAAGTCTATACATTGGGGTCCTTTCCTACGTTGCACTTCAAAGTCTAGACATTGCACTGTAGGTTGCTTAGTTGAAGTCTATACATTGCTGATCGAACGTAAGTCTATACATTCCAACCTTTTCCTACGTTCGATGCTTTAGCTACACCCTAAGTCTTCACATTGGCAAAGTATATACATCGCTTATCCAAGTCTGTACAGCCAGCGCATTCATTGATATCAAGTCTACACAATGCATATAGGCAAAGTCTGCACATTGGTAGAGTCTGTACATCCTCTAGGAGCCCTAAGTCTATACATCGCAAAGTCTGCACATCGCTGTGTTCAAGCCTCTCAAGTCTATACATTGGCTCAAGCGTTCCAAGTCTGTACACTGGTCCTCAAGCGTTCGAAGTCTGTACAGCCTGATTTGTTGTTCAGAGTTCATAGTCTATACATCGTGGGCTTCAATTCTTCGAGTATGTACATCCTTCAAGGGCCAAGTCCATACACTGTCTCGCTCTTATCTTCAAGGGGGATTAAGCATCGTGAAGTCTGATTGAGCACTATGAAGTCTATACAGTGGCTGAGCATCGTGAAGTCTGATTGAGCATCGTGAAGTCTGATTGAGCATTGTGAAGTCTTTACAGTGGCTGAGCATCGTGAAGTCTGATTGAGCACTGTGAAGTCTATACAGTGGCTGAGCATCGTGAAGTCGGATTGAGCATCGTGAAGTCTGATTGAGCACTGTGAAGTCTATACAGTGGCTGTGCATCGTGAAGTCTATTCAGTGGATGAGCATTGTAATGTCTATACATTGGTTAGGCTCGTTCTTGCAGCGTTCATCTCAAGTCTGTATAGCCTTTCTCTTTGCATGTCTGTACATCGTCCATGAAGTCTGAACAACGAGCAAGTATGTACATCGCTCATTTGTCTTGGCAAGTCTGCACATCGTTAAGTCTATACTTTGTCCAGTGCATTGCATTCATCAGTCGTGAAGTCTATACATTGAGTTGAAGACTACCTAAGTCCATACATAGGCTGCTGTTCTTCAGAGTCTGTACATGCATACTTTGAAGTCTATACATTGGCTTTAAGCTGAAGTCTATACATTGCTTCAGGCTGAGCAAGACTATACATTGCATGCTCGTTCATTCAAGTCCATACATTGAACAATGTATGCACATTGCATTACACTTCAGCAACTCTATACACTGCTTCAGCTCTGATTCATGAAGTCTATACATCGCTACAGCTTTGTCTTCACATAGTCTGTACAATGCAATTGTCCTACTTCATGAAGTATATACATTGCTTCATCTTCACAAGTCTATACAGCGAAGTCTATACACTGCAATGCATATACTTAAATTGATAATGTGATTCTCTGTCTAACAGGCACCCTTCGTGAAGCCTAATGAAGGCACGTGATCCGAGGTTGGCACCTGGCACGTGATTCGAGGACAAGAGGGCACAAGCCCTTCACAAGACCTAGCTGCGGCTGGTATAAATGCAGAGTTTCTTCCACATGAAGAGAATAGAGAGATCAGAAGAGAAGAGGGCTGATCGAGACTGTGAGTAAAGAAGAAGAGGTGCAGTAGAGAGTGAAAGAAGAAGAAGTGTAGCAGAGAGTGAAAGAAGAAGAGAGCAGCAGAAGAAAAAGAAAAGGAGAGAGAGAGCTCATGAGGATCGAAAGAAGAAGGATTGACAGTGAAAGAAAGAAGCAGAGAAGAAAAAGAAGAGTAAGAAGAAGAGAGATCGAGAGATAAGAAGCCTTCATTGAAGATTCGTCTGTCTGGCATTGGATCAAATCCAAACCAGCTTTGCTCCTGCGAGAGCTACTAGTGTATCTCATTTCCAGCTTTACGTCTGCTGTGTTTTACTTTGTGTTTGCCTTTTTATTTTGTTCCTTCCATCTATTCATCTTGCTCTTCCGATTCTCAGTACTGAGGTCGGGTTCCTCCTGTGGACTCAGGAGAAGGGAGATTCGTCTCCGGTTCTGGGCTTGTGGGTTGCAAGTCCTGGGGTCCCTCCTGGTCTGGAGGAAGAGAGGTCTGTGACCTCTGGTTTGCTGGTGACGGGGAGTCACTGGTGGTGTCCCTCTGGTCTGGAGGAAGAGGGGAGGTTGTTCCCTGGTCAAGCTATTTGGCAGCACCTATTGCAGACTGAGTCTACGGTTTCTAGCTTGTGCTAGTGGAAGCCTCACTCCGGTTGGGAGTGAGGGGTGGACGTAGGTCTGCGGACCGAACCACCTAAAAATCCTGTTGTTCTGTGGTTTGTTTGTGGTGTGCTCTTCCATATCTCCTATCTCTTTCACAGGTTGTTTGAACAGTGTTGTTTCGATCTGCAGTGACTTTGAGCATTACATATCTTGTTAAGTGAGTCTGGTTTGCATTGTTCTATCTTTGGCATTAGACTTCATCAGGTTCCACTGGTATAGTTAGCAGTTCATCTGGTCGATCAAATGTTTATTTGAACTCTATAGCTTTTATTCTACAACTGTATCTAGTAGCAAGCGAATTGTTTTAATTTGGGCAATATTTTAGAAGGGGATACATTCACCCCCCCCTCTATATCGATCGCACCGTTCCAACATCCCCGCCATTGCTCACTGAGAGAGAATGCCAAGCTTTGTTGCCGTGTAAGTTTCTTCCCAAGGGTCGGGCAGGACACCCCTTGTTCCAACTTTCAAATCTTGAACCTTTTCTTCTATACAAGGGGCGAATGCCTATTCTATTCAACATTCTTTATATGTCGCAATCCCTGGGCATGGCGATGCTACTTATCCCAACTCTTCAACTCCCTCGCACTATTGCTTTTCACTCTCCAAGGGAGTTGTCATTCACTATTGAAGCTTCATCATGGGCTCTTGCTTTATCCATTGGGCCAATTGGCTATACACTTTCACTTCCATGGAGGGGCGGTTATCTTGGTGCTAAGGGGCCTTTCACTATTCTATCCACCTTCTATTCAACGCCACCTATATTTTCGTTTATCACTGATTCTTCATGGCCCACTCTAGGGGTAAGGAGGAGGATCTCATCCCCTCGCCCTTCATGTTCTTCATATTCTTTGCATCTCATGCATTCTGTTGCATCCATGTCTTCATCGCATCCATTTTGTTGCATTCGCATGCATTTGCATTCCTTTTCTCCGGGGTTTCTAGACCCATATTTTCCCCATCTTTCGGAACCTCTGGATCTTTCGCATTCCCCATCTTATTCATCTTCATCCTTGGGATCTTCAGGTCTCCTTACACTTCCTAGGCATTGCACACCCTCCGATCTTCCCTCAGGGCATCGCGCCCTTTTCCAACTATTGCATCCGCACTTCCCGAATTTCTCTCTTGTCCTCTTGGGGCATCACGCCCCATGGTGTCTCATTCCTCCGGAACCTCCGGATCCTTCATCCTCTTCTAATCCACTCCCCTCATGGCATCGCGTCCTTCCAAGTTTTTCCTCCCTAATTCTCCCAGGGCATCGTGTCCCTCGGTATTTGCTTCCTCCGGAACCTCCAGATCTTTCTCTTCTCCTTGGGCATCGCGTCCCTCAGTATTTGCTTCCCCCGAAACCTCCGGATCTTTCTCTTCTCCTTGGGCATCGCGTCCCTCGGTATTTGCTTCCTCCGAAACCTCTGAATCTTGCTCTTTGGGCATCACGCCCCTACACACCCTCACGTCTGGATTTTCTTGGCTTCTTACTGATTCTCCCTGGGCATCGCGTCCCTCGGTATCTTATCCCTCTGGAACCTCCAGACCTCCCTTTTAGGGCATCGCGCCGCTCCACACCTCCATATCCGGATCCTCCAGATTCCTCTCCCGTACTCCCTGGGCATCACGCCCCATGGTGTCTTCCTCCCCCGGATCCTCTGGATTTATTATCCCCTCTCCTACAGCATCACATCCCTTCTTTCGCCATCCCTCCGGAACCTCCGGTCCCTCCTGACCCTTTTCATCCACTCTTCCCGGGGCACCGTGTCCCTCGGCATTTTCCTCCTCTGGAACTTCCAGACCCTCCATTTTTCTTCCGATTCATCTTTCTGCTCCTCCGGGACATCACATCCTTCATTTTCTTCCTCCTCTTCCATCATATTTTTCCCTATTTCTTCCCAGGGCACCGCGTCCCTCGAGATTCTCCTTCTCCAGACCCTCCGGATTCTTCTTCCCCTCATGATTCTCCTCCTCTACCTCCAGACCCTCCGGATCCGCCTCTTTCCATCTATCAATTTCTTCTTCTAATTCTTCCTGATCACGGGTCCGACCCAACTTCTTCCACATCTACTGCCTTGGGCGTCTGCCCTTTCTCCCACTGCTTCCGAGGCTTTAGTCCTCACTCCTCTTGCTAATTCTCCGCTTCTTCTGTAGATTGTTCCATGTAATCAGGGTCTCCGCACCTTAGCAAGGGAGTTCTAGCCCTCGCCTCTCTTCCTTTTCTCCTTATTTGTCTGAGTCTGGTCTGAGCAACCACTCCTTCTTGTTAAGCCACTCCCAAATCCTTTGCTTCCAATCCTTTTATCTGCCACTTGAGGACAAATCCCATGATGATCAAAATCACCTCTCGCGGCAGCTGTTCTAACAAAGATCGCAAGGTAACATATTGGCGTAAGTACGTATTTTTATGATATCATTATCTCACTGCTTCACGCATGATTTTCAAAATAAAGTGCTTCTTAACAAGATTAAAAGTGGTGTTTTAGCCCTTTATCCTATGACGTATCTTTATCTTTACTAAATCTCTTAAAAAGAGTCTTTAGGCTTGCTTTTGCAGCACCTTTGGTTAAAAGAATCCCGCGTTGGGAATTCGACATTCTCTCCCCGCTTGTTAAGAGCAACCCTTAGCTGGGCATTCCACACACTTCACGGCGCCCTTTAGCCGGCTCCTTGATAAAACACCGTTGTTACTTTGGCCATGCCACGAGTATATCTGAAAGTCTTTTCTCTTCTCTACTTAGCCGAATGCAGGGGCAAGAGGTTGACAGATGAGATGACCAAACTAGGTAATCCCCAATACGAAAGAAGTCTCAAATAGGGGCAGTCTTGACCTAAACTAAAATCAAATTTCATGATACATCTCGCCAAAAAGGGCTATTATGAAAATCGAGTCAAGATTTCGATAAATTCAAAATTATGAATTATGGCATGACAAGAGTGGCAAAGTCCCCGTAGGGAAAACCCTAGTCGTTTGCATGTCAAGGGTCTAAAAAGCAAAGACACAAAGCCCCGGCGCAACAGGCTACCTCTTTGAGGGGTAATACTCCGGAAGGAATTTAAGTCTCGATATCTCCCATCCTGCATAAAGCTTATCTCCAATTATTCTTCTCTTCTCCCTCTAAGACCGAATGTTTCTCGGGTATGGTCTTGGTAGGAGCACCGTTAACCAAAGGTAGCTGGTCATGGGGCGCCACCTTTAAATGCACACCCAGCTTTGGACAGTTTTGAGCGAAAGGGGAAGGAACTAGGACCCGTAGCCAGTGGTTTAAACATCCGTTGATGCTGCACTAGCAATGTCTAAACCAAATTCTAAAAAAAATGAATATTGCCAAATTCCAAAAAAAAATTGAATTTTGTAAAATTCCAAAAAAATTGAATATTGCCAAATTCCAAAAAAAATTGAATTTTGTAAAAATTCAAAAAAATTGAATATAACCAAAATTTCAAAAATTGAATATTGCCAAATTCCCCAAAAAAATTGAATATTGCCAAAATTCCAATTTTTTTTGAGTATTTCCCAAATTTTCATATTTTTTAAAATTAACATAAAAATTCAAATATTCCTTTTAAAAAACTTATAAAAATTTGCATGCTTTCGAAAAATTCTAAAAAAAATTGCATGGCCTTATTGCAGAGATATCTTTTTGTAGGGGCACGCAAAATCAAAAGAACAATCACAAGAAGTGCAACAAGTACCAAAGACTGTCTCATTCCACTATATATGTCAAAAGGGTACAAAATGAGAGTGGGTACAAACAACCTCTCTAGCTCTCCCCTCGACCCTCCTGATCTCCCCCTCTACGCGAGCTCTCAGCCTCCTCCTGTCCTCCCCGGGAAGACCTAGGAGGAGCCATCGATCCCCGAGAAGCTGAACCCCTGTCACCGCGTGCTCCCCTCTCAGCATCTTCCCTCCTCTGATGCTCAGAGGAGGTAACTAAATAATCAGTGCTCGAATAGGCTCGGGAGTATCCCTCACGCTAAGCCCGCTCACGCCCCCGCCGATAGCAATCCTCCGCATCCTTCGCCTGCTGCTCGGCGATCCCTAATCTAGTACTCAACTGCACCCTCTCTAGCTCCCGCTCCACTCTCTCTCTCTCCCATCTCTCTCTCTCTCTCTCTCTCTTGCTCCTCCCTCTCTCTCTGCCGCTCACTCCTCTCCACACCGAGGAGGAGGTGTAGCTCCGCCACATCTCGAGGAAGCTCCTCTGTGACTCGGCGCCTCAGCTCTGATTCCGCCATCCCCAGTCTTGGTCAATAACTGATAATTAATAAATTCCCAAGACTAGATTAAAAGAATAGATTGCTTACTCTTTCCTATAGGGAGGCCTCAGCTGCCTCTGCCCGAGCAACTGCACTAGCAAGCTGGCTCTCTAGATCTGTGTGGTCGCAGACGGGCTGAGTAGAGGATGAAGCACCATGCGAGGATCGGACTGCCTCCAGCTCCTCGCGCTGAAAAGAAAGCATTACCATTAATTGAAATTCAAATACAAATCATTCTAAATTACAAGTACTTACCAGCTCATCGATGGTATGCTGGAGGTCCTCACGCTACCGGATCGTGGAGTCGAGGAGTCCCTGTACCATGGCCAGTCTCCCCTCCATGTCAAACTACATTAAACGCATGCTGGTCACATATTGAATAATCAAGTTTTTATAAATGAAAATGCAATTGAATTTAAAGCATACCTGTCCACATGCGCTTTGGTAGACACGGCTACCATATGTCTGAGAGTATGCCTGGAGGTAGGCATCATCTGAGTCCGCTCCCACAAGGACTGGTCGGCCACGCCTTTTCCAATCTGCATACTACTACCGGGCATGCTGTCGCCAATCATCTGTCCCATGGAGGCCTCAAAAACGTCATCCAGGTCGTGGGTCCGTCGCCTGGGTCGGGAACTCTACTACCGTCTGGTGGAGCCCCAGTGTCCTCATGATTAGCCTATGGTATAGGGGCTCGACCAGGTTGAGGGCATGCAACCAGATCTCTCTCCCGAAGTATGGGATGGCCGCATCCACCCAGGGCATCACCCCGATATCCCTCTAATACGGAGTCCAGATCACCTGTAGAGTTCAATTTGTCATTGCCCTTGATCTCATTCATATAATTAAATTCAATTTCAAAAATTAAATCTTACCTCTATATGGGGCATCATATCTAACATATCCTGAATGTGGGTGACCTGGTCTTTCAAAGATCGGCTGTCTCGTGATGGGGTCCCTCGTCTGGCCAGGGGCAGCAGATCTCCTCGATCCTCCCAAGCATGTCTGAGGGTAGGAAGATACAAATAAATCCAAACCTGAAATGTAGCTCATGTGATCAATATAAGAGGCAAGTGCATAATTTAATCCATGGAGTTTAAGGCTTAGAGAGATACCTGAAGTAGAGGGTAGAATCCCCCGAGTGAAGACTGGAGTGAAGAAATGCCGAAACTGTCAAACAAATGGGCTAGGACTGGCGCACCCCAAGCATACCGTCCGACTCTATTCCGATCCTCCAGTAGAGGTAGAAATCGGCAGCTCACTGCATCACCTTGGGTCTCTAGAAGCAGCTTGCCAATCATCAGTATAAGAAACCTCCTCAACTCCATGTCGACCTGTACACCAGCCTCGGTCGCGAAGCTCTCTCTGGCCCCAGCCTCTAGTCTCCTCTCATGAGCAGTCAAAGTCTCTCCCACCTCCCACTGTGTGTGGAACAAGCCGAGACTCTCCTGTAAAGCGATCCTTGACACTAGCGAGGTCCTGCCGGTCCCCTCCAGCTCCAAGCCCAGTAGCCTGCATGCCATCTCCCGGTAATCGGGGTAAGTGCAGCCTGTCACTACCGATCCATGCACCCGTAGACCAGTAATACGGGTGACGTCTTCTAGAGTTGGGATCATATGACCCAAGGGGAAGAGGAATGCCTTGCACCCCGTGTCCCATCTGGCTTTCAGAGCCTTTATCAATCCCACATCGACTATCAGCACCTCTATTTCCAAGAACTCCCCAAAGCCCATTTGGCAGAGGCGGGCCCGTTGAAACTCTCGTAGTGCGAAGTAGACGGCCCGAACCAATGTCCATGAAATCCTGGCACGAACTGCACCCTCCACACCCTGCACACAACATAAAAGCAAGAGATATCAATTTGTTTTCACCAAACAAAAGAAAAAATTAGAAAATAAAAAACTGGCATTCTGTTCTTTAACGCGCTATATCGTCATAGCGCGTTCATCAAGAACGCGCTATGAAGACATAGCGCGTTCATGTTCCGAAGGTAGGGGGCGACCCCTCATTCCCCAAATCTTTTCCATGGGCCTTCTGCCCTATACATTGGTCTAAGGGGGCGTCTACCACTCCGTTTAAATCTTTTATGAAAGAAAAACAAAGAAAATCCAAAAGAAAACAAGTTAGGGGCGGTTTCTTACCAATCAATGTTTTCGAACCGCCACACCGCCAACGGGTTCCGCCGCTACTTCCTCGGCTGCCGCGGCACCTTCAGCCCCCTCCGCCTCGTCAGAGGGGATCTCCATTTCATCTCCTTCAAGCCTAGCTGAGACGGTCACCTCCGAATCAGGGTTTTCTTCCACGGGAGAGGGCGCTCGTTCCTCCTCCGTGTGAGATCGTTGACGGCCGCGGGTGGCGCGCCGTTTGGAACATCGAGGAGGTCCTCCTTCCATTGGATTAGGGGAATATAGGTTTGGCCTGGTGAAAGGGTGAGAGAGGGAGTGGAGAGAGGGAAAGAATGAGTTTGAATGAATGAAAGGGTGGGGGGCGGTTTTTGAAGTATACGCGTAATGAACGCGCTATATGTTCATAGCGCGACATTATCGCGCTATGTATATATAGCGCGATGATGAAAATACAAGAAAAAAAATATAAGGGTGGGGAAAGAAAAGAAAAGAAAATACAAGTTGTGGATGAATAAAACTTGTGTTCTTTCGCTTATGCATGCTCTATTTTCGCTTAACATTGTATTCCCAGGAAAAGAAAAGGAAAAGATAAAATGGCATGCCACCAGGTAAGTATTCCTTTATCCCTTCCTTTATTGCATTACTATATGATACTTACATTATTATATTATCTCAAGGACCCGCCGATTCTCTATACGTTTCGGGATTTGAGTTCCCCTCTACCAAAAACAGTGATGATCTAGAAACATGCAGTTAATCGTCGGATAGGCCGTTAGGTCGGATGAATTTGGGAACGATGGACTTCATATCACGCACCGTGGTTGCGGATAACTCTTGACCCAAGTCTGTTTGATTTAACAATATTATCCTTGAGTATCTTATATTTTATTCTTTCATTGCATTTATTTTAATGATTTCTTTTATTTTGGCCCTGCACGCATCATGCCCTTTTTGCATCCATAAATGTCTAGTTTGTCTTCCTAATTAAGGATCAATAATGCTTAATTCTTGAATAAAGAAATTCAATTCCATTCTGAATTTGAAAGATTGCTCCTGGTTGAGCGCTGGATCTCGTTGGTCGATGTGACCCTCGCCTGGAATTTATCTATCTCCTTTCAATACAATTCAACTTATCTCTTTTGGTCCACTCATTAGCTGTGAACCGCACGATGGCATCGATGGATCCGCCGGGCTCGCGTCCATTCCACTAACTGAGTGAAATTCGTAGTTGCTACGCACTGCGGATGCCTCTTTTGTGCAAGAGGTTGATCAGCTTCCCTTTTTTGTTGTTCCGCGCCTATCGCTCTAGGCAGGAGTCACTGGTGCTAGCTTGACCTTATGGTTAGCTCAGAGTTTTCTGGATTATTCCTATCACTTGTCGGCTGTGATGGGTGTCTCTTTTCCTTGATATCCACTTATCAGTTCGCTCCACTACGTTTCCACTTCATCTCTCCGTCACTACAACTCCGTGTCATCTCCGTTTTGTTTCTGTTTCACCTCTGTCTCGCTCCCCTGTAAAGCGGATATCAAGGAGGGGCATCTGTATCCACTAGAACTAAGTCTTCATCGGGCGAGAAGGTAGATTACGGCTACTCTTATGACGAAGTGCTTTCAAGTGAGGGTATCCCCGGGGAGCCCAGCTTTCAAATTCCTACCTGGAAAGCCCCGGTACTACCTATTTCTCTCAGCCTGGTGAAGCGGGCACTCGTAAGTGCGAACCTGTTAATTCAGGTTTCTTTCTTGAGGCCGTCAACTAACCTCCTTGATGTCATTGTTGTTGTTGTTTTTTTTGATAAGAACAGGCCCCGTCAAAAGATGCAGCAATCCGCGTTCCGGGTTCAGAAGCCGCCAGACAAGTGACAACCACTGCTGGTTTGGATAGGCTGGCGTCCCTGGTCGAGGTTTTATGATAGGAAGATGCCGGGGTAAGCTTGGATGCTACCATCTCGACAGCTGAGATCTTGCCCCGAGAGGAAGTGGTAGTGGCTGTGAGTGTACGCCTTCCACTTTCTTCCCCCTTTTCGTCCTTAAGTCTTCCTTCGGGGTTGTTGATTTGTTTGAGGCAATACAGGCTCGTGCCTTCGAAGGAGCCGCGAAGGTGACTACCCCCGCCACCGAAGCCCTGGAGGAGGGGGAGATAGCACCGGAGATCAAGGCGCGAGAGCCGGTCATACCCAAAGTCGACATTCGGGAAGAAGGGGAGGTGCCGCCGGTGACCGAGACCCGCGGGGAGACGGGGCCTGAAGTTGCCGTTCGAAGAGAGACGACACCGGAGAGCAGAATAATACCGGTGGGTGAGGTAAGCATGGGGATCCATCTGTCTTCCTTGAGAATGCAGTGATTTACTCCACTTGGCGAGCGGGTAACTTTTCCTTGCATGGTCAGGTAACAACAACGCCCCGCGGAGTGCGTGCCCCTCAGGCTCGTAAAGCCGTCCCCAGGTGGAGCTCATCCTTCCGCGTGCACGCGGCTAAAAGGTTGAAGATGCTTCTGGGGCCGGACGCGGGGTCCTTGACGTCTCTTCTGCAGATGGGGGCTGTCCCGCGGCTGGTGGTCCCACTGCCACCGATCCCAATGCTGGTCGTACCCGAGGAAGCCCGACTCCTTGGGAGGATATTGGCGATCCTTAATGAACATTCGGGGGAATTCCAGGTGGGAGCAGATGAAGATTTCTCGGGGATGACATTGGACCCGCCCACCATCGATACCTTGTCTGCTGAGGAAGCGGAGACCGAAGCAACTTTGTCTACTGCGGCACCAGATCCGGCCTCTGCGACTGTTCATTCTCCCGCCAGGGTCGTGGCTCTAGTTCTGACGGAGGGGGCGACATTGTCGGGCTCAGAACCTGCCCGGTCGATGGAGCTAGAGCAGCCACTCATCATGGCGGCGCCAGACGTCTCCGTTATGGTATCTCCATCACCTATGGTGGTAGCTGACTAGGGGTCGACCTCGGACCCCGAGAGGTCCCTCCTTTCGGCCCTGACCCTTCCGAGTAGCTCGACCGTGGTTGATGCAGAGCTGTGGGCGGTCGTGGACAGTAAAGTTAGCTTCGACCCACCAGCCGTCCCTTCTAACGGCCATGTAAGTTCAGATCTGCCAGTCCGCCAGACCCTGTTGGTATTGTGCTCTATGGTCGTTGCCGACCCAACGCTCACATATCGAGACACAAGGGCTATCGTGGAGCAGCTGACCAAGGCACTGCAAATGATGGGCTGCCCGCTGGAAGAATGGTCGTGACGTGTTTTGTTATTACTGAAATACATAAATCGTCACGCATTCCTCGAGATGCAAGCCCCAACTGAGCTTACAACTATCGGTGCTCAGAGGGACAAATATCTGGAGGTTCTGGCGGCGCGGAGGGACAGCTGGGAGCAACACCAAGAGTCCTTGGACAGGCACAATGCCAACATCGACGCTTTAGAGAACCGGATTGAGAAACTCTGGGGCTGGCTTACCCAGGCTGAGTCTGACCTACTCAAGGCAGAGACGAGTAAGGCCCGGGAGACTAAAGAGCTAGCTGTCGCCGAAGCAGTAGTGGCCTCTGTGGCGACCGAGCTGGAGCGCCTCGACGTGCAGGAAGACCGCTTGCGTGAGATGATGAGCTTCCCTTGCATCAGGATCCTTCATTTCGAGGACATCTTCCGGGGGCTAGATTAATTGCCAGTTCCCCTTCCATTCCTTGCTTTGTATGTAACACCGGGGTATGCCTCGAGACCAATGTAATTTTTTCTCGAAAAGAATATAATGCAATTATTCCATGTGCCTCTTGTATGCGTGTGGTGTTGGGCGATCTCTTCCTTCCTTTTCTCTTTTTTTTGCTATGTGATGGGACGCAAGTCCACGCTAACAGCGTACCCGAGGAGAACCCGGTGAGGTTCGCAGAGGAGTATAGGAGAGTGCTCGCCCCTTCCAGAGGAGGGACGAGGGGACCACTCCACCATGTCCATCAAGCGACTCATCCGAATGATGTCATCGGTATGTTTGACCCGACTAGGTTGATCCAACCTTGGAAGGGCAGAGAGAAGAGTTTGTTCATCCAACGACCCAGACGGGAGGTCTCGGTCAAAAGGGGTTGTTCATCACCCAAAGGGACGGAGAGAAGAGTTTGTTCGTTTGATGACCCTGACGGGAGGTCTTGGTCAAAAGAGGGTTGTTTGTCTGTGCCGACAGAGCGCTGATGACAGGTGCGGTTTATTTGTCTCTTGGTGTGTTCGCTGGTACGGGCGGTGTGCCAACCCCAGGAGAAGGGCTGATTCCCCAATCCCGGGCGAAAGGTCCGGCTACGGTATTCTTCGTTAGTGCCGACAGAATGTCAAGGGCTGACAGGGTTGATTCATTTATTGAAATATTCATTGGTACGGGCTGGTGCCAATGCAAGGAGAAGGGTTGATTCCCCAATTCCGGGCGAAAGGTCCCGCTGGGGTATTCTTCGTCAGTGCTGACAGAATGTCAAGGGCTGATAGGGTTGATTCGTTTATTGAAACATTCGTTGGTATGGGCTGGTGCCAACGCAAGGAGAAGGGTTGATTCCCCAATTCCGGGTGAAAGGTCCGGCAGGGGTATTCTTCGTCAGTGCTGACAGAATGTCAAGGGCTGACAGGGTTGATTCATTCATTGAAATATTCATTGGTACGGGCTGGTGTCAATGCAAGGAGAAGGGTTGATTTCCCAATCCCGGGCGAAAGGTTCGGCTGGGGTATTCTTCGTCAGTGCCGACAGAATGTCAAGGGTTGACAGGGTTGATTCGTTTATTAAAATATTCGTTCTTTTTCTCTTCATTCCTTTTCCTTATTTTTCTTCTCTCCTTTTTTATTATTACCCTTTTTTTCTCTCTTCTTTTTCTTCTTTTTCTTCTTCCCCTTTTTTTCTCTTTTTTTCTCTCTTTTTTCCCTTTTTTTTCCTTTTTTGTCCCTTGTTCTCTTTCTCTTTTTTTTCTTTTTTTGTTTGTTTTTTGTATGTGTTCCCTTTTGTTGCTTCTCTTGTAATCCGTAGCAGATAGCAGCCAAACCATTCAAGCAATTGAGAACAAATCCGCCCGCAGTGGGGCGGGGAAGTGTATTATTCATTGAAAGGAGGGATTGGAGCGTGGTACAACCTCAGATGCCTGCCATTAAGGTGTGGAAACTGGACCTCCCCCCGATGGTCGACTATCACATAGACTCCACCTTCATAAATCTTTTGGATTACATAGGGTCCAAGCCAATTCTCATTCAGCTTGCCCTTGGGGTTGGAGGCCATGACTTCCCTCCTTTTGACCATAACGAGGTCACCCTTCTTGAATTCACGCTCCATGACAAGCTTGTCGAAGGCGCGAGCTATGCGGGCCTGATAGACCCGGATGTTCTACTGGGCTTGGAGCCGCTTCTCCTCCAGGTAGGAGAGATCTTCGAGCCTTCGCTCGACATTTGTTTGGTATTCTCGGACCAACCCGGGTTGGATTGCAACCCGAAGGGAGGGTATCTCTAGCTCGATGGGGACGATCGCCTCTGAGCCATATACCAGGGAAAAGGGTGAGCAACCCGTCGGGGTTTTGCAAACAGTTCGATATGCCCAGAGGGCCTCACACATTCTTTCTTCCCAGTCCCTCTTATTAGAGTTGACAATTTTGGAGAGGAGATGATGGGGTCATCACCATCCGTCCTGACACTCTCGACCATTCTCGGGACCCAAGACTTCTTGGGTACCTGTTTGTGCAAAATAACATTGCTATGCAGGTGTGCCTTAGGACTGAAATAAAAGGGGTAATAAACCAAGGCACTCAAGAATGAAAACCCTTTCCTGAATCTTTCAGGTAAATTTCTTGCACTTCCTATTTTTAGTTCCACTGCATAGCATATTAAATCTGTTCTTGCATATTCATTCATCATGTGCCAGCTGCATTATTTTCTGATCATGCACTTGCTGAGTGTTCTGTGCAAATTTGAGTTTAAAGGGGTTGTCTGTATCTGATGCATACATAGGCTAATTGCAATTGCTTGATAATTGTGTTATGCATAAACTCTGAAAACAAATTGCATTTCAAATTTTCTGGAAAAATCTAAACTGCTTATGAATGTGGCTTGAAATTTGTGTGTTGCAATAGCTCACTGAAATTCTGAATTGCATATAGGACTGCATGTTGAATTATCATGCATGACCTCAATGGTATATAAATGGTAAGGTACCAAAAGGCAGGGAAGTCTGTCTGGAGGTTCTTACTATGTGTGAGGTGGTCTTTTAGACCAAGTGCTCCGCCTAGTACCATGGGTCACTTTGCTGATAGGACAGTCTGATTGTGCACAAGTCACAATATCATTTGGAATCATATGTTCAGTTTTCAGTGCAAACATTGCATGTTTTCAGGCGGAGTTAGTTGCATATCATTGCATAGCATTCAATGTTGAGTCTTTGCATGTCCCTGCATACATATAGTGCATTGCATTGAAAATGCCAAAAAGAGAGTTTGAATGCATATTGTGAGGGGGAGTCAATGCATTGCATATAGGTTGTCAAATGCATACATGTGTCAGAACTCATTGCATATCCTTTCTTATTGATTTTGTTGACAAACCTTAATCATATTCTGAAAACTTTGAGCTTCACAATCTCTCTTAACAATTGGTATTTCTCCTATCAATTGGTGTCATTTGGGTTCAGAACTCCATCAGTCCTTCATGAAGATTTCAATGGGACTATCTTGATCATAAATCTGAAAACTCTTGAACTAGAAATCTTCTATTATACATTTTTATGAATGACTGAAATAACTCATGTGGTTTAAGTTTAATGTATTCAATGAGTTTGACTTTAGAATCTCTTAAAAATATCTGAAGCATGTTTAATAAACATTAACCATCTGTTTCATGCTGTGTCTTGAAAACTTCTGAAATCTGCACTTTTGAATACATGACTTCAACTGATTAAGTACATGAAACTATTATTGATTTGAAGTAAATGAATTTTTCTGAAATGTCTAAAGGGTAATATCTGTTAGAGCAATGACATTGGTCACTGAGAAACACATGTCCAAAGGACTGTGTCATGAGGTGCCTTAGTTAACTCTGATTAAGAATTCATTAAAATTTAGGCAGAGCAATGGCATGCACACTGAGAAATACAACTCACTCATCAAGAAATGATTTGGAGTGTGTCATGATGTGTAAATGCTATCTCTGTTCATATATAGCATGACAGTTAGTCACACTAAGTGCTTAGGGATATTGGCCTCTGATCAAGGTATATCCTCTAGTTACAAGGTGTGCACTGAACTAGACTGCTCGTAAAATTTGTAGCATGAAAAATTGTTGAACATATCTCAATATCTGAATATTGATGCTAAAATCAAATTACTACAACCCTAGACAAAATAATATGACTTCATAATTGCTTAATCTTAATACTAGTGCATGTAATTCTGAAAGAAGTCAATAAATTTGATTGTGTAAGACAACGGGAGGACAATCAAGATAAATATGAGGGTTTGGTTCATTTTTATTAAAACATGGTTTTAGATATCAATACAGAATTTTATTGATAAACTCTACATACATCATGTTTAAACCATGCTGTTCAAAAAGCTCATTCATAAGCCCTTATAATGGAAGACTTTGAAAACTTATATTTTAGATTTATGAGATTGATATCTCTTTGAAAATCTGGCTGAATTTCTTGTGTTTGGAGCATCCTTGAAAAATCTGTTAATTCAAACTCTTCTGCTCATGTCCTTGGCTCATTGACCTGAACTTCTCCTTGTTTGCCCCTGTGGTCTCCTTTTCATTCATTTCATAAGGTTCCATTTATTGAGGGGGAGCCTCCTTGTCATATGCATCATGCTGCATAGAAGGAGAAGAATTGTGCTCTTGCATTCACATTTCTGGTATCTGCATCTACATTCATACCGCTTCCCATGGTTTATTATGATTCTACCAAAGGGAGAGATTGTTTGCCCAAGAGGGAGAATATCATTCAATCATTGCATGCATGTTCCTTTTGATCATCTCTAACTCATGCTTTTGCTGAAACTCTTAAAGGGGGAGAAGCATGTTTTTGCAAGGGGGAGAAATTTACTGAATTTTTATACATGCTTTAATTTCTCAAACTATTTTCTTTTTGATGAAGTCAAAGGGGGGGAATAGTTTGTGTCATCAGCATTACTAATAGTGTAGTATTGCTATCATCAAAAAGGGGGAGATTGTTGTGCCCCTGTGATTTTGATGATGGTTTTAATGGTGGTTTTGATGATTGGTCTTTGAGGTGAGTTATTCATTGTGAGTCATCTTGTTGTGTGAGTCATCATGCTATTATTCACTTTCTGATCATAATGCAATTCTTCATAAGTTCTGATATGGCATTGCATATTTGATTATGTTCAGTCATGTTACTGTTGCTCTTTAGACTACAGTTTGATACTGCAGCGTCGACCCATAGAACTGCAGCGTCGACGCTGTCAAGGCACTTCAGAGGTAGCAGTAAGAAATATTTGATCTGATGCGTCCACGTTGCTTGGGCAATGCGTTGACGCTTGGTGCCTCTTTAACTTTGCTGCATTTATTCATTGGTCTGGTATGTGGTGCGTCGACCCCTTGTGTTGATGGGTCGACCCCTCAGTTCATTCATCAGATTTATACAAGTCCATACATTGGTCTTTAGGCGTTCCAAGTATGCACATTGATTCAGGTTCTCCAAGTCTATACAATGAAGTCTGAACATTGCATTTACATTCACAATGTCTTCACACCTGAAGTCTATACATTGTGTCATTCACATCTGCAAGTCTAGACATTGGAAAGTCTATACAGACTTCAGCGTCTCATTTAGCGTCTAAGGCAAAGTCTACACGTTGCTACAGTAACGCAAGTCTATACATTGTCCTAGGCTAAGTGTGTATAGCGTCTCATTCATGCTTTGATTAATGAAGTCTGTACATCAGTCTTCACATTCTAAGTCTGTACAGCCGTTGGGTTTGGACTCAGAGTCTGTACACTTGATTCGCCTTTGAATTGGTCAAGTGTGTACATTCGTTTCTGAAGCCTGAAGTCTATACAGTCCAGCCTATTCATACGTTCAAGGCTTCAGCTACACTCTAAGTCTATACAGCCACTCCTTGAGCATCAAGTCTATACATTGGCCGCTGTCTCCAAAGTCTGCACAATGGTCTTCACACCTGAAGTATGTACATCCACAGTTAAACTTGAAGTCTGCACACTGGTCTTCAAATCCAAAGTCTGCACATTGGTCTTCGAATTCAATGTCTATACATTGGGCTCTTACATGAAGTCTATACATTGTAGTTTGCATTGTAAAGTCCATACATTGGTTGTTGTTCTTCAATGTCTATACACTGCCTTTAGGATTTAAAGTCTATACAGCCGTTGTCTCTTTGTTGAAGTCAACACATTGGGCAAGTCTGTACGTTGCATTCGCCTTCACAAGTCTATACAACGAAGTATATACACTGCAATGTACATACTTAAATCTTATGACTTCATTCATGTTGCTGAAGGGAACAGGGTCGACGCTGGGAGCTTAAAGCGTCCACGCATCAGTTGACGAAGCCTTCACGATATCTTCCACTGTGTCAACGCCACAATTGAGCAGCGTCGATGCAGCAGCTAAAGAGACGAAGCTAATGGCTTACTGGAATGCCTCACTGCGTTAACGCCATTGATTGAGAGCGTCGACGCAGCACGCCCATCTGCTGAAGACTTGATCACTGGATCACCGATGCGTCAACGCAGCAGGCTGATGGAGTCAACGCAGCAGACTTGAGTTTTCCTGGTCGAATGTCTTTGAAGGCTGCGTTAACCCTTTGGAGCAAGTGTGTTGACGCCACCTCAACTCCAGTTGCTGAGCGTACTGATGAATGGGCATGTGACCTGAAGCTGGCACCTGACACGTGATCCGAGGTGGGTGCTGAGCATGTGATCCGAGGAGGAATCTTCTGGACGGAAGGCGTGGGAAGCTCACGCCCTAGCTGATGCTGCTTATAAAAGGAAGCTTTCATCCAACAGATGAAGACTGATCGAAGCCTTGAGAGCAATAGCAGAAGTGCTGTGAGTTCAATCCAGTGAAGAAAAGAAAGAAAAGAAGAGAGCAGAGAAGAAAATGAGAGTGAGAGTAGAAGAAGGAAAAGAGAGAGATAGTGCTCATGAGAAGTGAGAAGAAAGAGAGAAGAAAGAGAAGCTGAAAGAAGAGGAAGAAAAGAAGAGGAGGAGAGAGTCTATTGCAGATCAGTTCAATCTGTTCGTGGATCAAATCCAGAACGACTATGCTCATTGAGAGCCACATCTCTTGTGTTTCATTTCTAGCTTTTGTTGCTGTGTTTTTTATGTTTCTGTATTTTTTCTTTTGTTTCTTTGGTTAGTCTTGTTCTTCCGATTGCCCTGCTGGGGATCGGGTTCCTCCTATGGATTCAGGAGAAGGGAGACTTGTCTCCGGTTCTGGGCTTGTGGCTTGCAAGTCTAGGGGTCCCTCCGGTTGGAGGAAGAGAGGTCTACGACCTCTGGTTGCTGGTGACTGGGAGTCACTAGCGGGTTCCCTCCTGGTCTGGAGGAAGAGAGACTTCGGTCTCTGGTTTCCAAGTAGCTGGGAGTCACTTGGGGTGTCCCTCCAGTTGGGAGGAAGAGGGGAGGCTGTTCCCCTGGTCAAGCTGTGTGGCAGCAACTGTTCGCAGACTGAGTCTGCTTGGTTCTAGCATTGGCTAGTGAAGCCTCACTCCGGTTGGGAGTGAGGGGTGGATGTAGGTCTGGAGGACCGAACCACCTTAAAATTATTTGTGTTGTGGTTTGCCTTGCGTTAGCTCCATATCTTCTACCTCCCATTCACAGGTTGTGCATGCTTGGCTAGTTGCATTATCTAGAGAGTTATTTTTTAGCATTATATTCTGCTAAGTGTGTTTGGGTTGTTTAGCTCTGCCTTCGTTTCTGATTGATTAGGTGGCTGCATTGTTGCAGTCCAACTGTTTGTCCATGTGTTGCCTTATCATTTCATCTTGGAAAGCTCATTAGTCTTTATTCCGCATATCTGAGCTTTAGTGTTTTAATTTGGGCTATATTTTCTAGAGGGATACATTCACCCCCCCCCTCTGTATCCGGGCCTAGCACCCTATCAAGCAATGCTTTGTAAGAGGTGCTGGAGTTAATGACATGAAACTAGACCTTAGTTGCGAAATCGCCGAGAGAGAGGTTAAACTCGGCAATCCCCATGGGGACCTCGCACTTCTGGTTGAAGCCAGCAATCTTAACATTCTCGACCTCGACCAAGTGTACATCAAAGTAATGTTTCTGGTATATCCGGTAGGGGAGTATGTTCACTGTCGCCCCAGGGTCAATCAATACTCTATTGATGGGATGCCCATTCAGCTGCCCCCTCATATAGAGTGGCATGTTGTGACTATAGGTAGGTAGGAGCATATCTTCTTCTGTAAAAGCCACAGCTACCTCGGGTGACATTTCTGCAAGGCAGACTTCCACATATGCCGGTGTCTGGAGCACTATGATGACGGCCTGCCGTGTCTCTTCATCTAGGGATAGGATCTCCTAGGCGGTGAACCTGGCTGGGATCTTCTTCAGGTGCTTGACTATTCTATTGCTAGCTCGGACCTCGAGCAACTTCATCTCTTCGGCTCTACTACGCCTGCCCCAAGTCTGGGCCTGGGGAGCCGGCTCAGCGGGTGCTTCCTCCACCGGGTCAGGTATCGCTTGAGCTTGCGGGGCCTGTTGGCTCACTTCCTTCTCTTGCATGAACTCGGCAAGGTTCGGGATGTTGTCATGTTCTTCCTTTAACCGAGAAGGAATTACTACAAGCGGGGCCGGGAGGCTACTTGCTTCCTTGATCCGCTGAGAGTCGCGGGGGCATGACTGCCTTTCCCCTTGAGTCGTGAGAAACTTAATAAACGAAGGTATACTCCGGCCGACCGGCTCTCCGGGATAGAGACCCGAGGGAGGGGGAATCTCGATGCCTTGGACCCTAGGCTCAGGGATATGATATGGTTGTTGTCCCTTGAGCAAGATGTTATGGTTGGCCTGAGGAGGGAGTCCCCATTTCCTCCCCGACCTAGTGGCATGCTGGGAGGTGGATGCTTCGGCATGATTCACTTCTGATGGTTCAACGGGCGACTCTTACTCTTCTTCCCCTAGGGAGAGGGTAGTATCAAATAAGGCTGAGAGGGTGTTGCAAGAGAGAACAACGCCGCTCTTCTTCTTGTTTCTGGGCCTTCTCTGCTTCCTTTTCTTCTTTTCTTTAGTGGCTGGCAACTGGCCTTCGAGGGGTTCACCCCATAATAGAGGCTCTCCCTCTGCCTCGGCTTCTGCCCCCGGAGCTAATTCAAGTGACTCGAACTCCTTCCAAGGGACATACTCCTTCAGCTCCACAGGTTGGATTTCAGGCTGTTCATAGTCTTCGAGCCCATCAATAATGGCCTGGAGTCTTTCCACTGCAGGACTGGTTTCTTCGTGCACCCGCATCGGGACGTGCTTTTTCTTATTGTAAGTGGGGTACCTCATGACCAGCAGGGGGGCTGTGTCATGCCAAACAGGCATCACTGGCGGCGGTGCTGGTCGGGATGTGACACCCCTTATGTGAACCTTCGGTGTGGGTCGGGGAGCCTGCCTTCTTCTTCTATTCCTTGTCGGCGCGGTCTGCCAGCCTCCTTAATCTTGAGCCGTCGCCATGATGAAGGCTTCATAAGTGGCCTTTGTGCTGGCCTCCGCCCATTCTTCAGGTAGTTGCTGGTACAGAGACACCATGTTGACACTAGTACCGAGGCTCGACATCTCGTGCAGCTGCGGAGGGTCTATCTTGTACTCCCCCATATCCAATTCTCCCTTTCTGATCAAAGATTCGATGACATCCTTGAAGATGTAACATTCCTCGCTAGTGTGCCCCAGCATCTAATGGTACGGGTAGAAACGAGGATCGTCCTTCTTCTTTATGTCACCGGGCCTCTTCTGTTCTGGTAGTGTGATTTTGTTGTATCTGGTGGCCCATTCAAACAAGATCCAGGACTTTTCTCGAGGAAAAGAATATAACTTATTCATCATCTTCTCCAGCAGGGAAGGACCTTCCCGCCGCTCAGCAGACCTGGCTGGAGGAGGATTGGCTGTCTCCTTGGCTTTCTCCGTCTGTTTCTCAAAAGCTTCGAAGTCCAATGTGTGGACTTCTGGTGGTATCGGTCTCTTTTCGACCTGCCTGGCCCTCTGGCTTGAGGTGACTGGGGTAGAGGAGTATCGAGCAAGGAACGCCTCGATCTCTGCTACTATGTTATTTAGACGGTCAAATGACCGCAACTCAGCGCCGATCATCCTCTCAAGGATTTCCTTCTTCAGGTTCTGTTTATAAATTTGCACTGCATCCTCCTGATGCGGGGGACGTCTACATCTCATACTAAGATTTCTCCACCTCTCTATGTAGTCGGGAGCAGACTCATCATTTCTTTGTCTCATGACGTAGAGTTCTGCCACGGTCACCTCCCACTCAGCTCTATAGAACCTTTCTTTGAATTTCTTCTGCATGTTGGGCCAGTCTACAATAGACCCGGCAGGCAAGCTCGAATACCACTCAAAAGCAAGCCTGGTAAGTGTCGAGCCGAATAATTTAAGGAGGTAGGCCTCATATGCAACTAGATCCCCCATAACATTCACATAGTAGGCAATGTGCTCCCTAGGAGACCCTTGCCCATTAAACTTCTCAAATTTCGGCGGCTTGGTGATGCCGGCCGGGAGCCTCCTCGCAGCATAGTGTGCCGGATAAGGTACCCGATACACATCAAAGGGCGTGCGATCACTATCGATCCTTTCTGCCAGCTTCATGTCTATCATCTACTCCAACATCAGTCTGTTCACCGTCGCTGGGTCCACCGGGTTCGGGTAGAAATGAGCTGGTTGCGCCAGTGGCGTTATCAACACTTTCGCCTGAGGTGCAATGGTGGATCCCTGGAACGGTAAGTTCTGTGGCGGGGCCGGAGTTGTATGTTGTGGCTGATGTAGGGGTATGCCCCCGGTGTAGCTGGGGACCGGTGGAGACACCGTCGCCTACGGAGAAGCTTTTGAGGCCTGACCGTTGCCTCTAGGGGTCTCTAGTAATGCTTCGGTTTGCCCGGATGTCGAGGGCTGAGCAGCTCTGTCGGTCAACTGCTTCCTTAGCAACTCGATCTCCCTTTGATACTGCTGCATCATAAGTAATACAGCTGGGTCAGTCATGGAGAGGCTAGGGGTGCCCCTTCATTCTTCAGCTGGCGTCTCCTCGGACGACATGGATGGTCCTCCCGTTGTGCCTTCAGTAATAACATTGGCAGCCAGGGCCATCGATGGTTCTCCATAATCAGCTCCTCCAGTGTGGACTCGCGTCTTCTCAGTTGTTGCTTTCCCTCTTCTAGTGAGAGGTCCCGGCATTGCTGCAAGTCTGGCCACTTCCTCGGGCTCGGTCGGTAAGGCTCCGTACCGGCCAAGTACCCCTGCCATGTTGCAAGTATAGACCCTTAGGTCTCTGCCTGTTCTTGTCATTCTTCTTGACGGCATGCCTGGGAAGACCAACCTATCGAAGACTGACCCCCGCGGACTCTCTTCTTCCCTCAGCGGGGACTGATAGCGCTCCTCGGAGTGGTTCCTCGACTCGGCACTAGGCACAGGTCGGGCTTCTTCTTCTTCAAATGCGGAGGCCACTGCCCCCAGCAGTCTCTGGCGACCCAGGGGAGTGCTCCCCGGACCCCGCAAGTAATTTCTCATGGCCTGCTCCACTCCTTCCCAGTCTTGATCAGGAGGAGAGGTGGGTGACACCGTCCTATTGATAGCAACGGGCATGCGGGCTACAGGCTCCGCACGGGCAGCCTGGTGGTGACGTCGGTGGTGTCGACGGCGGGTGTTCTCCATGGGGCCAGTGTGACCAATGCCGATTGGTAGACGGGGGCCGATGTCTTGACCCGGTCTGCCTGTTGAGCCCTTGCCGGGCGGAAGGTGCCGGGCCCTGCTCGGGTTGGTGAAGTGACCCGGGATGCTATGGGAACCCATGCCCATTTGCCCTTGGTCGGCCTAGGGGCCGGTTGGTGCTGTGGAACGGTGGCTGGAGATGCGGGCGTCATACCGCCCTTCATCTTTCCCAGTGGCTAGAAAGAGTTGCGTACTGGTACAGTGGGTATGATGCGATCCGGGATCACCTTGGAGCGTTGCCCGGAAAGATGCACCCGGAAAGTTCCAACGACAGTAGACTTGCCGGTGCTAGAGACCTGGCCTCGGGGTGACACAGTGGCATGGCTCCTCCGGAGCCTTCTCTGGTGGGAAGCCGAGCCTGGGCGTGACGGGCCGACATTATAGTGCACATGGTGCACATTGCAGCCCAGCGTCTTCACGGGGACAGTCTTGGGGAATTCGTCCATTGGTCGGCCGGCAGCAACTTTGGTGGCCCCCTGGATGGAGGCGTTGCCATCGATCCCGTTAGACGCCTCGACGTCCAGCAGGTTCGCGAAGCCCACTCCCAAAAAGTTGGGGAAGCCAACTGAGGGAGGGAAGCTCCCGAAGGTGAGAGGGACGGCCAAGTAGCCATTCCGCACATGTCTTTCGACGGGTTGTTGGCCGAAAGCAAGGGCCATCTTGACATTCGGAGTGCAACCTACATTTGTAAATTGAGGAATTAGTATTACAAGAAGGGGGGCCGTGGAGCCCTTAATTCCGGCAAAGATATGAAGGGTGATCCAGTCCCACCGGGCATGCCAGACTTGTGGACGCACTTATCGTTTAGCTCTCTGGTTTCATTGGTTTATTGATTTATTAAGTGTGTGGGCGTGCCAATCACAAAGTGACGATTTGTTGTGCGCTCGATCTGACTCAGTCAGGCAATTATGTGGTTCGGGTCGGGACTGAGACCCGTTGTGCCATGAAGGTCACAACGTCATTTACATCCCCTCGAAGAGGGGAACACCCTTGATTAATTGCTGGAAATAAGGGCTCTACGGTCGAAAGAAATACTAATTAATGCAGGAAGGAAACAGCCGTCGGGCTATGCGGTGAGCCCGAGGTGAGGGCATGAATACTCGGATTATGTCGGTCACCGATGGACCATTCCATGTTTGGACAAAAGTTCATGCGGAAAGCAATACGGTAACAGGGGACGAATCCGTGCGGATGTCTGCCGAGAGATGGCAATTTTAATATAGGGAAGAGAGTCAGATCCCGGTGAGGGAGGGGACCCTGATGAGATATTGGCCGGAGGTAAGGCCGAGTGGTCACCATGACGAGAGAGAGGACTCTCGAGGGTGAAGTTCAGCTTACAAGAGCATCATCAATATTCCCAGATTCGGAATCCAGGAAGGGGAGACGAAGACCATGTCGTTATGTTCGTGAGTTGCCTTGAGTGACATGTATCATTACCGCTCATCTATTAGAATTACTCCCTCTATTTTATCACCATTACTATTATTTGTTGCTCCTTTTATCATGAAATCTTTTACTATATGTGTGTATTTTTTGAAGGGATGATGAGGTGTACCGCCGGGGGATTTAGGAGTCTGCTGCTAGAGGTTGAAGGTAGGCGTACCGCTGAAGGGTGAAGGACACGTATCGTTCAGAAGGCAAGGAAGAGTGTACCGCTGGAGAGTTCAGGAATGGTGGTGAAGGGTTAAGGGAAAGTGAGGTAGAATTCAGATGAATGGACCAAAGTTCAACTGAGAGCGTACCGCTGGAGGTGGAATTGGGAGTGTGTCGCTGGAGAGTTGGGAGGTGTGTTGCTGAAGAAATAGGAAGTGTGTCGCTGAGGAGCCAAGGGGGAGCGTACCGCTGGGGGGGGTTAAGAGTGTGTCGCTGAAGGACTGAAGAGGGCCAGGGTTCGAGAGAGGATTCCTCATCCGATTCATGTCTTATAGAGAGTCCCAAATGGTTAAACTTTCAATTCCCTCTCATGAGGTTGGGTCCCAAGTCATGTTCAGCAGTGCAGTCCCTGGGAGTCTTGCTCAGCTAATCCCTGGAGCTTTAAATGGTTCTCTTAGTTGGTTAGAATGTTTTTTACTATTGTTGGCTTCATTTGCTTGTTTCCTCCTTTTGTCTTTTAACTTATTATTATTTCTGGAAAAAATTCGGTAGCATCTCCCCTTAACCCGGACGGTAAGGGAATGCAAGGGACATGTCCATAAGGAGTGACATGAACCAACAACTGAGGTGTGTGCCTAAGCAGCCACCTTTGGGGAAACTTTGAAAAAACTCGGAGAAAACGCCGACCGAGGAACCAGTAGACTGAGGCAAGCTATGGGTGCACTGGGGAGATGGTGGTCAAGGGGTGCCAGGATGACAGCCCAAGGGTGTGCCGCTGGGGCTCGTCAGGCCATTAGAGGAGGTGTGCCACTGAGGCAGCCAAAGGAGGTGTACCGCTAAGCGAGAGGATGGGAAGGGTGCACCGCTTAGCGAACCTAGGGAGAGTGTGCCGCTGGGCAGACTCAAGGGGGGAACCATGCCGCCGAGCAGACCCCAGATGGTGTGCCGCTGGAGGGCAAAAAGGGACGCTCCAGGCATTAAGGGGATTCAAAGTGTCCAAATGAGAGTGGACTCCCACGGACACGTATGGCGAAAATCAGGGGGGGTCGTTACACTAAGGAAAGCTAATAGAGGGAAAAAAGGCCGGCCCTACCCCATCAAGCCAAGAGATGAACCTTTTAATCAAGTAGACCCATGCCACGGGAGGTGAGATCAAGCAAGAAGTTGGGGGACTGGAGGCAGACGCCAAACTCATAGACCAACAGTAAGAAGAAATCAACAAATGCGACAAACGGAGGCAAAGCCAAAGGGTATCTCATTCATGACAAACTCAAGGTGACAAAGATCATGGCCTGAGGGCCAACTACAATATACTTCACAACAACAACAACAACTATGAAAAGAGAAGAGGAAAACTGAGAAATGAAAAGAGGAGCAAAAGTAAACAGTGCCGGGGGAGAGTTGGAACAAGGGAGGGTGCCTCCCTTCACCCCATTCCTTCTCTCCCCCATACAGGTGGCTCACTCCCTCTCAATCTCTCCACACTTCTCTACCTTCTTCTTCTTATCTTCTTATTCTCCCTGTGTGTGGTCTCTTCAAACGGGTGCCTTCGCTTCTCGCTCCTGTTCTCTTTCTCTGTGAGGGCCTTTTATACATGGGCCGTTGACGAGGGGCCTCTTGATGGCACTGCCATCCGAGGTTGACCCGGATCTTGTCTCCGTCAGGTGGGGATCTCTCTCATCCAACTGGAGGGCGACACCAAGGCAGGGGGTTACCTGGCGTTGACATGGCCACATTGTGCGCCAAGGGGCCCCTCTAATGACCGTTGTGTATCTTGCAGGTTTCTGCCATTCGGGGGAGTTCATGCTGTGCCGCTGGGGCTGAGGGGCCGTGCCGCTGGAGGGCAGGGAGGCTGTGCCGCTGGGGGCTTGGAGGCTGTGCCGCTGAGAGGGCGTTGGGGCCGTGTCGTTGGAGGCTTGGAGGCTGTGCTGCTGAGAGGGCGTTGGGGCCGTGCCGCTGGGGGCTTGGAGCGTGCCGTTGGAGGAGCAACGGGCGCACCGCTAAAGGGCAATTGGGATGTGCATTCTTTGGGATATTTCTTCACCGTTAGGGACCCGAGGGTGGGTCCATAGCAGTGTATCAATTCAGGAGGGTATCCTGTGTTTAGTCTCCCCGAGTCTCCTCCTTTCGACTTTGGCATTAATGCGAGGCTTGGTGGGACATATGAACGTACAATTTTATACGTCCACAAGAACGTGTTTTGTTTATGTATCTTTTGTCCCGCCATGTCCTTTGTTCATGTCCATGTCCCACCGTGTTGTCCCACACGTGTTGTTTTGTTCCTCACCACATGTTGTTAGTTGTCTTGCACATGTCGATGGTTGTCTTTCCATGTTCCATGTGTTGTCCCAACCATGCGATCTGTCATGTTCTTATCTCAACCATGTGTTGTCCCGCGATTATTGTCTTGTCACACCGTGTTCATGCATACGTACTGTCTGTTTATGCCGCTGCCTATGTGCTTGTTCGTCTTGTTGTGCTGTTTTTCTATTCATCATGTTATGTCATGTTGTTTCTCGTTCAGTTAATCATTGTGTTATCTCTGCTATGTCTATCCCATTTGTCTTATTCATGAAAAATCCATAAAAATCAGAAAAGAAAATCCAAAAAGCGCCGTTTCACCTGCACAGGTAAGCCAGGTGTGGCCGTCTATCCTTATCACCCCTATTGCATTATTATATGGTATTATAATATATTATCTAGAGAACCAGTTGGTTATCAACGTGTTCCAGGATTTGATGTTCCCCTTCAACAAAATCGATGATGATCCAGGTTAACGTGTTTAATCTTCGGATAGGCCGTTAGGTCGGGAAACCCTGGGGATGATGGTTCTATCCTGCATGCCGTGGTTGCGGATAGTATCTTGACTCTGATTTTCCCAGCTTAGCAATATTATTCTCAGGTATTTTATATTTTAATCTTTCTTTGTATTTGTTTTAATGATTTCCTTTATTTTAGCCCAGCATGCATCATACGCATCTTTTGAACTTTCATGACCCATGGTTTGCTTGAAGAATGTCCCATCAGTGATGGTTAGCTGTGCATTCAGTGTTTTAGTAAGAGGAACTAATTCCACTATGAGTTGGAAGGTTCTCTTTGGTCGATTCGCTTGGTTTGGTTGATTAAGAGGTCCCCGTCTGGAGCTTTAGCCTGTTTCTTTTACTTTTGCTGCCTACTTTTGGCCTCCTCATTGGACTGCGGGATTGTGTCCCCCATGAGGTTGGTCTTGTTGATTTATTTCATTTAGTTTAGTTCCTCCAGACTGGTGTCGCTTTTGGTTTAATCATTCCTTGCGTTTGGTTCAGAGTTTTTCGGAAGATTCCTGTCACTTGTTGGTAAAACGGGTGTCTTTTTACCTTAACTCCCGCTTTTCAGTCCGCTCCGCTGCATTTCCGCTTCATCTCCATGTTCCATGTCACTTTCGCTTCACCTCCGCTCGCTCCCCTGCAAAGAGGACGTCAAGGAGGGGCATCTATTGACACCCGTTTTTTGTCGATAAGTTGAGTCGTTTCTCTTGCTCCCATTTGTTGATGCCTCGAGTTCTCCATCACTCGCTGGGCATTTTCTGGTAAGTCATGCGCCAATTTTATGGGTAGTCTCC
Organism: Amorphophallus konjac; assembly: GCA_022559845.1. Taxonomy (NCBI): domain Eukaryota; kingdom Viridiplantae; phylum Streptophyta; class Magnoliopsida; order Alismatales; family Araceae; genus Amorphophallus; species Amorphophallus konjac. The sequence goes on from JAHNEJ010002657.1 coordinate 182,404, forward strand.
CTCCTTGGTTGGGACCGTATCGATTCAGGGCTTAATGGGCCTTGGTTTTTTGTTAATTGAACATGTTTATAAAAATCAAGTGTCCAGGAACATGTACGGGTCATCCCTGGCCGTTCAACCCTTGAGCGGTTATTTATGAGCCGTTCATACATTAAAAAGATTTCTGATGATTTTCTGAATTTCCACCGACAAGGGCTTATGCGGTTTATTCCTGGCCTTTTGACACGATGAACGGTCTGGAGTGCACCGTTCCTCTTCCAGAGTCCTAAAGCCTAAATATCTCTTAGATAACTATCCATTTTTTTTCCATTTTTCACCGACAAGAGTTAAACGGTTGGACCTTGGCCGCTCGTTCTATTGGACGGTCCCATAATAGCCATTCAAGTATAAGAGTCCAACGGCGATATCTTCGGTTGGTTAATGGATAATTTGTTGGTATTTATCCTATTTTTGGAATTTTCACCGACAGGGATGGACGGTCCCTTGTTAACCTCCCAACCAGTTGAGCGGTCTATCGTGAGACCGTTTAACCCTGCGAACTCTGAAGAAATCAAGGATTTTCTCTCTCTATCCGTAGACGTGTCCCCGGGCTTTATTTGGAGATTTCTTCTCTAATATGGAGTCTTTTGAGATGACGTTTCTTCTGGATGAGGGATAACTCGATTATCTCCAACTTTTGTGATAATATCTCGTCCTAAAAATGAATGGAAACCCTAATTTCGGGGCTGGCTTTAGGTGCTCTATAAATAGACCCTAAAGGCCGGGCTTGAAAAGGGGGGAGATTTTGGTCGACGGCGAAGCCCTGCCGCATTCTTGAGCGACCTAGCACCAAGGAGGGAGGCTTTCTACGTCCATACAAGCCTCCGGTTCAGGGAGTAGTCAAGTTTTAAGTCTTTTGCGTTTGATTGGTTTTGTCCTCTTTGTCATTGCATGCATTGCTTTCGCTACTTTCTCCCCACGTTTTTCTTCATCCTCATTACCATGCACACATCCACCCACATTTTTTGACACCCTAGGGGTTTAAAATCCCCCAGGTATCCCCCTTTCCACTTAGTCACGTTCATTCCTCATTATTTTGACATTTACTACACCATTCAGTTCTAATCTAGGTTGTTTCTTTGTGTTTTCACATTGTTTTTGCAGGTCAGCAATCCCTAGCACGAGGCCCATCCCCTCTGGCCGGCTGGAGAGGGTGGAGGTTGGACCCCTTTGCCACTTCTGACTCGGTGGTCTTGCGCGGTGCTCTACGGTCCGGTCCGTTCTAGAGGACGTGCGGTGCCGATTGGACAATCCATCGTCTTCCTGCGGTCGTGACTAAGCCGTTCAACAGCCAGGAGTCCTTCATCCCGCACCTCCTGCAGCGTCCTTAGGTGGTCTATCGTAAGGCCGTGCAAGCTATAGGTGGTTCTACCTGGACCGCTCATCTTCCCAGCACTGCAGCTAGGCGAGTGTCTCTCCCTCTTTCCAAGGCACGGCGTGTTCATCACGTCCGGCGCTTTGGTGGCGATCACGGTTTGTTACACTTCCCCTTTTCCTTTTGTCTTCATTTGTTTCTCATGTCGGATATGGTAGAATAGATATTGGGAAGACATTAGGAAGGAACGGGACGGGAGGAGAAAATATATCTACACTCGTCGGGTGAAAAAAAATTCATGCTACCAGGGGTAGACCCTTGGGGTCGACCCTTGTGGTTGGGGGTTGACCCAATGGGTCAACCCTTTCAGCTGGAGTTCAAAAGCCCATTTCTTTTGCACCAGGGGACTTAGGGGTCGACCCAATAGGTCGACTCTTGTTCCTGAACATCCAAAAGGTTGATTAAAAAGTCACTAAGTCCAAGAACAAGTCAGGGGGTTTCAAGTTGGGTTTTTAAAACATGAGAGGGAATGACATAAACCCAATCCATTCAAGCTCAGATAAGTCCCAAAACCTCTTTAACATATTAGATCAAATTAATGAACTTTAAACAACAATATCAAGGGGTAATAAGTTAAAATTGATTTCACCGACCGTCCTCAAGTTCCTTAGGAATTTAGACACGTTCCCTGCCCTGCAAAGACATAAATTTGAATTAGATTTGGCTTCGTAATTTGAGTTAAAAATGTTTACCCTTTGAGGTTGGTATTTATCCTTCGAAGCTCCAAGATTTCAACAAGAATGTTGAGCTTTGCAATAGTGTTTATGCTAGAACACTTCAAAGGGAATATAAATACATGTAGTGTTTGGTCATCATCAAAATCCATCGTATTTAAGTATTTATTCAAGGAGGGGGTTCAACAATAACAATAATATAAAACCACCTAATTGTGAAATATGATAGAAAAATAATATAAACATTTCGCTTCATTTAATCAGTGTCGTTTGATGACTAGGAAAGCTTCAGATCCGTGTTGGTAGAGTTAGGAAACCCATACACGGTTAAACCCTTCAAACGAACTTGAGTTTCTTCAAGTTTCACTGCCATGAGATATTTGTCACCGTTACAGAGTTATTTATCCCTGCTAAAGGCTATTTGTCACTTACAACAACTATTTGTCCCCCTTATCGCTAGCCAGCCGTCGCCTATGTTTCACTTCAAAACATATCTTTTACTTCTGTTATCCATTTATCACCCTTAGGAGACATTTGTCAGCCCTGAAATCTATTTTTCACAACTGATGACTATTTGTCACCACTATGCGGTGTTAGCCGTCGCGCTTGATTTTGGCTTATCTGACTTACTAGCTCCAAAACTTTAAAACTTGTTCTTCTTTCTGTCTAACAGTGATAATTAATCAATATAATACTATAATTATAATAAAATAAATAGAAATACCAAAAAATCATATAAATTAAAAATTTATAAATATAACTGAATAATAATAAAAAATAATTATGAAAAAGATAAAAATCATATAAAATGATAATTAATAAATGTAACATCATAATAATAGTTAAATAATTATGAAAATGACAAAAATAAAAAAAATTGAAAATGATAATTAATAAATGTAACGGTAAAATAATAATGAAATAATTGAAAATGAGAAAAAACATAAAAATGATAATTAATAAATGTAACATCATAATAATAGTACAACAATAGTGAAAATGATAAACACCATAAAAAATGATAATTAACAAATGTACCAGTATAATAATAAATTAATTATAAAATTGACAAAAAAATATAAAATCGATAATTAATAAAGGTAACACTATAACAATAATATAAAATCATCAAATTGTGAAAAATTATAGAAAAATAATATAAACGTTTCGTTTCATTTAATCAGTGCTGTTTGATGACTAGGAAAACTTCATATCCGTATTAGTAGAGTTAGGAAACCCATACACGGTTAAACCCTTCAAATGAACTTGAGTTTCTTCAAGTTTCACTGCCATGAGATATTTGTCACCGTTACAGAGTTATTTGTCACTGTTAACGGCTATTTGTCATTCACAACATCTATTTGTCACCCTTATCGCTAGCCAACCGTCGCCTATGTTTCGCTTCAAATCATATCTTTTACTTTTGTTATCAATTTATTACCCTTTGGAGATATTTGTCAGCCTTGAAATCTATTTCTCACCACTGATGACTATTTGTCACCACTATGCGGTATTAGCCGTCGCGCTTGATTTTGACTTATCTGACTTATTAGCCCCAAAACTTCAAAACTTGTTCTTCTTTCTGTCTAACAGCGATAATTAATAAATATAATACTGTAATTATAATAAAATAAATAAAAATACCAAAAAACCATACAAATTAAAAATTAATAAATATAACAGAATAACAATAATAAAATAATTATGAAAAATATAAAAACCATATAAAATGATAATTAATAAATGTAACATCATAATAATAGTTAAATAATTATGAAAATGACAAAAATTTAAAAACATTGAAAATGATAATTAATAAATGTAATAGTAAAATAAGAATAAAATAACTAAAAATGAGAAAAATATAAAAATGATAATTAATAAATGTATCGGTATAATAATAAAATAATTACAAAATTGACAAAAATATATAATTGATAATTAATAAATATAACACTATAACAATAATATAAAACCACCTAATTGTGAAATGTGATAGAAAAATAATATAAACATTTCGCTTCGTTTAATCAGTGTCGTTTGATGACTAGGAAAGCTTCAGATCCGTGTTGGTAGAGTTAGGAAACCCATACACGGTTAAACCCTTCAAACGATCTTGACTTTCTTCAAGTTTCACTGCCATGAGATATTTGTCACCGTTATAGAGTTATTTGTCACTGCTAACGGCTATTTGTTACTCACAACATCTATTTGTCACCCTTATCGCTCGCCAGCCATCGCCTTTATTTCACTTAAAAACATATCTTTTACTTCTACTATCCATTTATCACCCTTTAAAACTACAATTATACACACAACTCAACATAAAACGCACATCTCCCGATAAAATTCACACATTATATAACTCAATGAATAAAAGAAATTACAATTACATTAATTCAAATATGTCATTTTTTACAATTACAATTACAAATCAACAGATATCCGTTGGATCATCCTCCACCATCACCAGTTGCAGAAGAATTCCCTCTCTCAGACGACTCCTCCTGCCCAACAATTGCTTCATTTAGCTTAGTGGGATCGACTTCTTTCACTTCGTCCTCTATACACAACCGAAGTGGCTCGGCAGATTCGATCAGACGAAGATTAGAAGCAACCAACTCTACAGTGTCACCCTCATCTGATTGAAAAGTTTCGACACTAGAATCCTCTGAGACACCAATTTTTTAGAATACTCGCTCCATTCAACCATAATTTTGAAAGAAGCTCTTTTCTGAAGCCGGTATCATGATATCTCTCTTCTGGAGAATCAGCATCGACCAACCTGTATGTGTAAACCTTCCTCCTCTGTCTTGGTCTAAAAGCACGAACAATAGCTTTGGTATCTCGCCAAGCCATTGGTCCTACTTTTAGACCAGGACAGACGAGGAAGGTTTACACATATAGGCTGGTCGCTGCAGATTCTCCAGAAGAGAGAGATCATGATACCTACTTCAGAAAAGAGCTTATTTCAAAATTATGATTTGAATGGAGCGAGTATTCTAAAAATTTTCAAGAGCATCTCCCATAAAAATCGATAATTTTCCACTTTTGTACATATTGAAAAATTATATTAAATAAAATAAAAATACATCCAACATGTGAACTGAGAGATGAAATTAGGAATCATGACATGAGGGATTAAACCATGGCAGTGACACCTTGGATGTGATGTTATAGAGGCCCTGCGCGGGCGGCGGTGGCGGAATGGCGATGGGCGGCCGAGGACGGCGGCTGCAGCGGTGGTGGACGGGAGCCGGTGGGCGGGTCCGACTGGAACAGCGGCCGACTGCCCTGGCACGGCACCGGAGGGGCAGCGGTGCTCTGTTGGAGTGGTTGCAAGGGGGAGCGCGACGGTGGGCTGGCCGGCACTCACGGCGGTGCTGGTTCATGGAGGAGAGGGAGGGTGCGCAGGACACCCGTGGGCACACGGGGACAAGGTGGCGATGGTCTGCGGCGAGGGGGGAAAAGCAAGGGATGGGGGAAAAGCAAATGGCTTCTAACTTTCTAAGGGTAAGAAATACGTCATAAGGGTGAGAAATAGGTCGTAAGGGTGACAAATGCTTCTAAGGGTAACAAATGGGTCCTAAGGGTGACAAATAGCTTCTAAGGGTAACAAATGTGTGTCTAAACGTGAAAAATAGTTGTAGTGGTGACAAATGAAAGAGAGAGAGAGAGACACACAGAGAGAGGGGGGCATTAACAAATAGAAAAAATGGTGGCTCCTGGCACACGTCTCTCCCTCTTACAGTCCTACTGTCCTGCACTCCTATTGCTGGTAAAGTATTTGTATTTATTTACTAAAGTCGGTGGAAGACGAAGGGTCTCTCCCAACTTATGCCAACTACTCATGAGTTGCTGGTTTTAATTTTAGAATTCAAATAGTTAAAATGGGGTAGTTATTATTGTAATGCCCTGGATCCTTGGTAGATCTTGCTGGATCTTCATTGGATCTTTTGGATTGGTTTCGGTGAGTTTCGGTTCGCTTTGGTGGCTTCCGAGTTGAGCTTTACGAGTCGTGTGGGTTTTTCTCTCGTACTAGTTACGGAACCCTACGGTGAGTTTGTTTGTTAATTCTTGAACTCGTGGATGCTACAGCGACGATGTACTCTTCGAGCCGGTCGTTTTAACTATTTTTGCGTATTTTTTTGAATTTGTGCATTTTCGGTGCATTTTCGGAATTTTCAGAAATTAAGAAAATTTCCTAATTTCTTTTCTTTTTCTTTCCTTTTCCTCTCTCATTTTTTTTAATAGAGAAACCTGACCTAGGGGTCAATGGGAGAGTGCACCCCTTACCAGAGGTAAGGAGAAAGCCACTCCACCATCAAACCACTAGGAGGCAAATTATATTCCCATTGATAAAGAATAAAAAATTACATCAATCTGATACTAGGCATGCCTAGTGAGTCCAGCCGAGCAGCACCTTTTATAATAGAAGGGAGCTCAATGTAAGAATAAAAAGAATTACATTTTGTGATGCAAGCTAATGAAGCAAGTAAATCTGCTACTGTATTGCCTTCTCTATAGATATGAGAGATAGAGTCATGCTGAGATATGATGCTCCAGATTTCCCTGACATAGTTGAGAATGGACCAAGGGTAGTGAATTTCCTTTTTGATAATCCGGACAAGGGTGAGGGAGTCACATTCAATAAGTGCTGGCTTGGAATCAACAATATGCAAATATTTAATACCATCAAGAAGGGCATGTGCTTCAGCAATTAAGCTATTGGATTGTCCATAAAAATGAGAGAAGGCAAGGATGACATTGCCTCTAGAATCCCTGATAATGCCACCTCCTCCAGAATCTATAGATAGTTTGAAAGCACCATCATTGTTTAATTTTAGAAACGGCCAAGGAGGACAGAGCCATTTCACAATCTTCAGCTGTTGTCTGCAAGGGGATTGAGATTTGATTCCCAATTGTTCCAAAGTTTTCCTATTATTGTTCTTTGGTTCCTTAAAAGTAACAATCGAGCAAACCATCTTCACTTGGGAAGTAATATGGTGAATGATGTTGGGTTTTGAGATTGATTTATCATCATATTTGACAGAATTTCTAGATCTCCAAATTTTCGACATTCCAAACCCAACAGATGCAAGATTGAAGAGAGCAAAAGCCGAACCTGGTTGCTGAGTATGGGTGATAGAATTCAGAATGAATTCCCTAACAGTGTGGCCTTCAAAATGTAGACCTATAGCTTTAAGAGCTGTCCAAATAGAAACTGCAATCTCACTATTAAGGAATAGATGGTTTAGGTCTTCCACATGAGGCACCATGTAGCAAGAACATTTAGAGCAGAGAACAACGCCCACTCTCGGAATATTATCATCACTCGGAAGACAGTTATTCATAATCTTCCATAAATGGACTGAGATTTTGATTGGAATCGAATTAGACCACAGTCGAGTCCAAGGAATATCAGTCTGGAGTTGATTATTTGCCAAAGATTTATAGGTCAAGGCTACTGAACACCAACTAGATGGAGAAAGACTCCATACTCCCAAGTCCATTTCCTGATTCAATTTCACTGTTCTGATGGCTTGCTGGATACTATTGGGAAGCAATGCTTCTAGCAGGGCTGATTCTTCAGAAGATGGGTGTAGAAGAACATCTCTGAAATATGCTTTAGGATTTGGAATGAGGACATCAGAAACATAAGTATTTAAATAATGGTGGCCCAGCCAATTATCATGCCAAAAGTTGGTATTGAAGCCATCCCCAATAATAACCTTCTTATATTGGAGAATATTGTCTTTAGCCTTTAGCCAGCTTCTTCTTGTAAATCCCTTCATGTTTTTAAAATGAACATCTCGAATGTGGCATTGATGCATATACTTGGCTCTAAAATAAGATGCCCATAGAGAATTGGTGTGGATTCCCTGCCACAACATTTTAACTCGAAGAGCATTATCCATGAGCCCAAGGGACATGATGCCAAGGCCACCCTTGGATATAGGCCTACACAATGCCTGCCAGGACTTCCAATGTCTCTTTTTGCTAAGAGGAGAAGACCCCCCAAAAAAATTTGCAAAGGCCTACTCAATCTGATGGTGAATGCCAATATGCAATGGGGTGGAAGACAGGGAATAAATTGGCAAGGAAGACAGAACATGCCTTATGAGAACCAGTCTGGCACCTTGAGACAGTAGGTTAGCTTTCCACCCAGTAATATGCTTTTGTATAGAGTTGATAACCCCTGCAAAATATATCTTTTTAGTTCTGCCAATCACCAAAGGGATGCCAAGATATTTATGAGGAAAAGACAGTCTGGAAAATCCAGTGAGATTCTGAATTCGCTGTGCAACAGAGCAAGGCATCTTAGGGTGGATTAAAAATCCACTCTTGCTGACATTAATAAGTTGACCTGAAGCATGTTCATACGTATGAAGAAGTTTGAGTAAATTTCTGATTGAAGTTGAGGTGGCTTTACTGAAGATCAGAGTATCATCTACAAATAATAGATGAGATATATTTGGACATCTCTGAAAACCAGTGAACCATTCTACCCGGCCACTGCTGAAAGCTTCTCTTAGTGACCTGCTCAAAGCTTCCTCAGCAATAACAAATAAAGATGGAGCAATCGGATCACCTTGAAGGATACCTCTTGTAGATTTAAAAAAGCCAGCAATGTCCCCATTCAACAAAATTGAGAACCAGCAATTGTTAATCAATCTATCAATGAGATTAATGAAATTATTGCTAAACCCAAATCTGAATATAACTGTGTAGAGAAAGTCCCATTCTAATCTGTCATAGGCTTTAGCCATATCAAGTTTAAGCATAACATTCGAACCTCTGGTTTTTCTACCCAATTCAAGAGAGAGCTCCTGAGCAAGTGCAATATTCTCAATAATCTGTCTCCTCTTCACAAAGGCAGACTGCTCAAGAGAAATGATCTTGGGAAGAATTGGAGCCAGTCTCTTATTGAGGATAGAGGAGATGATCTTGTAAAGAAATTGCAAAGGCTTATCGGCCTATAGTCTGTAATATCCACTGCATTAGATTTTTTTGGTATAAGAGCAATCAGAGTGGACGTAACACTTCTTGGCAGAGGATTCCTAGACGAAAAAGCTTCTTGCACATCACTGACAACCAGAGGAGCAATGATGTTCCATACCTTTTGGAAGAAAACTCCAGAAAAGCCATCAGGCCCAGGGGCACTATCAGCTGATGATGGGGGCATCTCTCGCCCCATATATTTTCAAAGCCCCGGTTCCCCGCCAGCATGGTTCCATTACATCCGTCACATGTTTCTAAGTCAATTCATGTAACTTTCATATTTTCTTTGAGTCATAATTATGTAATTTTCCTTTTATTTGAGTCTTGTACCTAGGTTAATGAGTCATTTACCTAGGTTAAGTGTCATTATGTTGATAGATTAGTTTATGGGCCCAATTCATTGGGCTTGGCCCAAGGGCACCCCCCTTCCCTTGGTTATTTATCATTGTGTTAAGAGTCAAGGTCTTTTGTAGAAATGTGGGTTGCCTATATATAGGACCCCATTTCCTCCATTTGAACTAATGAATCAATGAATGAAAAACTTGCCATTTTGAGAGTTCAAACTTCTTATCTAGTTGAGAGATTCCATTATTTGGGTGAGAGACCCTAGGGGAGAGATTCCCCACCCATCCCTCTCTTAATTTCTCTCTTTCACTCCCCTTTCTCTCTCCTCCACACCCAATTTCAAAATTTTTCTCTCTCCTCCCTTCCCAACCACCACTCTCCCACCTACCCCCATTAAAGGCCACTCCCCTTCCCCACACATCCCATTACTCCACCCCCTAGTCCCAAGGGAGTTTCCACCAATCCTAGCTCCACCTCCCAACTACCCCACCCACTTCCCCAAGCACCCTTCCCACTACCCCAAGCACCCCTTCCCTTCCCCAACACAACTCTTCCCATCCCCAAACCCCCATTAACCACATTAGTCCATTTTCAAATTTTGGAGAAAGATCTCTCCTTCTCTCTTCCCCACCCATCCCAAATTCGTAGCTCCCCTCTCACCTACTGCAAACACCACCTTCTAGGCTCCATTCTCCCTCATCCACACCTTGGAACACCCCTCCTAGACCCCCTCACAGCCAGGGCTCTCCCCACACTCCTCCACCCCCACTTCCCTTCCCATATACCCCATTTCCCCCCCATCATCTTCAACCTACAGTTTTCAGTTTGCAAGTAGCAGAGGAGTGCCCAGTTACAGAGGCTGCCACTTCTTCACCTTGAAGATTCAGGTGGCATACCATACATCCACGGAAGCGTCTACCTATCTTCTTCGGAACGGCTGTGGTTTCATCTCCATCCGAGCACCAGGCTGATCAAGAGGTCCATTCTCCCTCAACTGCGCAAAACTGCTCTGGCAGAAGAGCAGAGCCAGAGTTAAAGATCTGCAGCGGCCAACCTCCTAGGAATCTGAGCAGGAGTTCTTCATAAAACATCTGCTACTCTGAGTCTTCTTTCATCTCCAAAACGTAGAGCTCCAATCAGCATTTGTGATCCAGAGTTATCAATTTTCTCCCTCAGCTACGCGGTTCTGCTACCCACAGTCTGCACCGACCTGTCATCATTGTTCAGAGTTCTCTGGTCTTCTCTGGCATCGTTTAGCTTCCCCGTCAGTTTTTCTGCGAATAGGACTCGTCCACCGTTCCAACAACTCTGACGGTGCTTGATTCCGAGTTCGGGAGCTATCGGGGCATCCTCTGCAACTTGCTGTTGGAAACCAGGAGCTGCCAGTCCGAGAGTTTGCCTCCCTGTTCGGGCCTCCACCCAAGCCAGCATCGGCGACAGAAAAAATTAAAAAAATTTGGACGACTTCCCCGGCCTCCTACGAAGATTTCCCAGGTGGTTTCGTCCACAACAAAGATCGGTAGCAGCTGCATCAGTCAATTCTTCAGTCACCTATCAGTACCCACAGAACTGGGCAGAATCGGTAACCTCCCGTCTTCGGTGTTCCCTTCTCAAATTCCCCCTCCCCGCTTGGCCGGCGGAAGGCCCCTCCCTTTGTAGAGGTAGTGTTTGGATGTAACTATCGTCTTCCCTTCCCCACGATCCCCCCCTTGCATGGGGTGTAGTGTTGTAATAGCTTAAACAGGTCAAGCTACCCCGGCGCGGCGTGTGGGGAACCCACGCTTCCCCGCTCGCCCTCGTCTCCAAGCGGGACCGGTTTCTTCAAACCGGTCAAGTGAGTGATCCAAAACTTTGCTCTAATTCATGCTTGTTCTTTCAATATTAGTTCATAAACTCCGCTGGCCGTGACGAGAGCCCGATCCTTAAGCTCATTTGCTATAAGTGATCATCGTGGGAAGAGAGTGGAACCCGTGCCCTTTGGCACTTCATCGGACCCTTGATTTGGGCAGCCATACACTTGGGGAATCAAACCTTGGCCTTGCTGGCCCTCTACCAGCAAGGGCCAAGCCCACACAACCTCCTCTTGGCATTGCCAAGTTATCCCGGGTCCTAGTGAGCATCGGGTGAGCGATTGCCATTATCGGTCCGTTTTGAATGCTTAATTGTGCTTGCTTATTGAGTCCTAGGTTGTGTCACATCAATTGGTATCAGAGCAAATTTTAGACTTGTCTCTACTAAGTCTAGTCCTTGGGCACATTTGCATTCATCAACATGGCTATTTCTCTTTGGTCACATTCATCCCACTCGACCCCCCATAAGGGACCGATCAACCCTCCATTTGACATAATCTCTTTTGAGGATCTCCTCTTCGATGGATCATGCTATAGTGCCTACCTAAAGTGGGAGTTCACCATGGAAAAACACTTTGAGAGAACTATGGTTTATGGACCCGCAAGAGTCCGCGTTGCCATGGGGCAATTTCGGGGTCAAGCCAAGCAAAAATGGAGGAACATAGTGGGCTTAAGGGACGTTAGGAAACAAGAACCCATTTCCTCATGGGATGATATGAAGAAAGAACTTAGAAAAATCTACATCCCCAAATATTCCCACCCCTTCTACTCTAACACCCCTAGCCCGAGGTGCACTACCACTCCTCCATCCCCATCCGACCAACTTGATATCACCTTTAGGCCTCCTCCCCCACCACTCCCAACAAATCACTTCTCAACCATCATAACTACACTTCACGACCAAGTCCTCTCCCTTAAGGCCCAAATAAACCAAGCATCCACCTCTACACCAAATCCCCTAAGGGTCCCCGCACTCCAACCAAAACCCCCTTCCACAATCCCTCACCAAACCCATACCCCACATCTCCCCTTGGTCCCCACCACTACCCTCCATCATCCCCAAAAAGAGGTACCCCCCTCAAATCCCATCAACCCAAATCTCGTCACCCAACCCACCTTCCACTTCCAACCCCAATCCTAACCCAACCTAGGCCTCCACTACTTCCACTCCCAAACCCCACCCTACCAATCCAAGTTTCCCTTTACCCTCCACCCGGGAGCACCACACACCAACCCTCATCACCCCAAAAGACCCTCTCACCTCCTTGGTGTAAGAACTCATACTCGATTCAATAGTTGAGAACACTCTAAACCCACTCCCCACCTTGGAGGAAACCCAAGTCCAAGTTGAAAAAGAAACATCACACGATGGTCTTCCCCTTACATCACCCTCTCTAGTTGGGACCAAGCTCATCTTAGGAGAACCCCTTTTTAGTTGGCTAAAGGAGAGCCCAATAAGAGAGATCATGGACCACAATTTCCCACCCATGAAGGAAAACCATCCCATAGTGCCCATCTCCTCTTATCACACCATAATCCAAAACTCCTATCAAGTGGAAACCTTAGAGGACCTTCTCAAGGGCATAGCATGGCAATTAGAGATGACTAGCATGTTGACCCCTATGGTCGAACAACCTAGGAGCCTTAGCCTCCTACACCTATGCATAGGGTCTATCACCTCGGTTTGCACCATTGGTTGCTACACTAGCGACCTCCTTCTATTCCTCCCTACACCCGATGAGCCCAACCTTCTCCTCGATTTAGAGCTTCTTATCTCGGGTAGAAAGCCAAGCCCTCCACTCATGGCTGACCCACTTGCCAAGAACATTGCAACTATCATGGAGAAGGATGACTTAGCACCTTTTAAGGATCTTGAGGACATGGAGTTCCTCCCCCTAGGTAACCCATTTTATGATCCATATGATCCATTCCAATGGGAGTCAAGAGACTCGTGTGACCCAAACACTTTATCCACCACCCACCTTTCCCTACACCAACTCACCATGTTTGACCTAATCCACTCCATCCTAGACCTGGGTTACACCTTGGGAGCCATGACCTTGGGCCACATATCCCTAGGTAATGAGGTTGTGCTCCACCCCATGATGACCACATTCTTAGATCCGTTCGATCCTTTCCAATGGGAGTTCAAAGGTTGTCCCACACCTATACACATGGAAGTCACCCTTAGGAAAAACATGCATGTGTCTAGGCTTACCACACCACTTGGCATGAACACCATGAGGGGTCCATTCATTCATACCACCCACATGTCAAGTAGAAAGCATGAGTGGCCCATATTCGGATGTATTGGTCCACCTTCATTTATCATGGGTCTTAAGCATGTCAAAAGCATCTACGGATGTCCGGGTCCCCCTACATTCATCACCACTTCGCATGATAGGTTCACCTACTGGTGTCCCGGCCCACCTAGGCCCACCAAAGTCTACATGACAACATTGCATGATAAGTCCACATATGGTTGCCCCGGCCCTCCAAATTCCATCAAAGTCTTCTTGGCATCAAAGCATGATTGGTCTACTTTTGGTTGCCCAGGTCCACCCATCACCCCTAGAATGTCAGCATTCATAAAATTACATGAAAACCTTAGCAAGCACATAAGTAAAACGAATGAGACTCATAAAAGGCAAGCCAACTCTCATCGACGGCACCAAGAATTCCACGTGGGTAACTTTGTGATGGTGAGGACGAGGAGGCTCCCCCCGAGAGCCATCTCTAAGTTGAGGCATCATGGGGCTGGTCCCTTCCAGGTTTTGAGATGCCTTGGCACTAATGCCTATGAGTTAGATCTTCCTGAGGAGTATGGAGTAAGTCCCACATTCAATGTAGCCGACCTAGTGCATATAAGGGGCCCCCGGTGGTATCCAGTGAGAATATTGAGCCTATTCCTCCTGTTGAGAGAGCACCCACCCGAGAGGAGAGACCACCAGCCAAGAGAGCCCAGCGTGAGCGCATTGAATGAATATTGGGTGAACAGGTCACTACCACCAGGAGCAAGGTATACGAGCGCTATCTCGGCAGGTGGATGGATCGGTCTCGTTTGGAAGACTTGTGGGCGATACCACTTCTACACCCTCCGAGGAGGGAAGGACTCTTACTCGACGGAGTCGAGTTCTCCGCACCCCGGGAGTATGATGGGGGCATCTCTCGCCCCATATATTTTCAAAGCCCCGGTTGCCCGCCAGCATGGTTCCATTACATTCGTCACATTTTTCTAAGTCAATTCATGTAACTTTCATATTTTCTTTGAGTCATAATTATGTAATTTTCCTTTTATTTGAGTCTTGTACCTAGGTTAATGAGTCATTTACCTAGGTTAAGTGTCATTATGTTGATAGATTAGTTTATGGGCCCAATTCATTGGGCTTGGCCCAAGGGCACCCCCCTTCCCTTGGTTATTTGTCATTGTGTTAAGAGTCAAGGTCTTTTGTAGAAATGTGGGTTGCCTATATATAAGACCCCATTTCCTCCATTTGAACTAATGAATCAATGAATAAAAAATTTGCCATTTTGAGAGTTCAAACTTCTTATCTAGTAGAGAGATTCCATTATTTGGGTGAGAGACCCTAGGGGAGAGATTCCCCACCCATCCCTCTCTTAATTTCTCTCTTTCACTCCCCTTTCTCTCTCCTCCACACCCAATTTCAAAAATTTTCTCTCTCCTCCCTTCCCACCACTCTCCCACCTACCCCCATTAAAGGTCACTCCCCTTCCCCACACATCCCATTACTCCACCCCCTAGTCCCAAGGGAGTTTCCACCAATCCTAGCTCCACCTCCCAACTACCCCACCCACTTCCCCAAGCACCCCTTCCTTCCCCAACACAACTCTTCCCATCCCCAAAGCCCCATTAACCACATTAGTCCATTTTCAAATTTTGGAGAAAGATCTCTCCTTCTCTCTTCCCCACCCATCCCAAATTTGTAGCTCCCCTCTCACCTACTGCAAACACCACCTTCTAGACCCCATTCTCCCTCATCCACACCTTGGAACACCCCCTCACAGCCAGGGATCTCCCTATTGGGTTCGGTGCAAGTATTCAGAGGGGGGGTGAATGAATATAGCCTATAAAAACTTTCACCCAATATAAAATTTCGCTCAATTAGAATTTTGCTCACTCAACAGATTAAACACTTAGAGCAAAATCTGATCAAATCATCTAATGAACCTGTGATCAAACACTTGGAGCGCCCCTATGCAAACATCTAGCGGAAGCAAACCATAAGCAATCAAACCACAATGCAAGAGGGGTTTTTAGGTGGTTCGGTCCTGCAGACCTACATCCACCCCACACTCAACCCGAGTGTGACTTCCTGCTGACTCACAGCTTGAACAGCTGGGCATCACAGCTTGCCATACATCCGCTGGGCAATACAGCTTGCCGTCCGAGGAATCCTCCTCTCCCCGCTGAGCAACACAGCTTGCTGTCCAATGGAATCCTCCACTGCAAACCGCTGGGCAATACAGCTTTACCATACAGAGGCAGCACCTCTGCAATCCGCTAACTAACAGCTTGAAGAAGATGTAAAATAGAAAACAGAAAATGGAAATAAATAGCAATCTGAAAGCTGTAAATAATGAAGCACAATGTGGCTCTTAAAGAGCTGGATGGCCTGGATTTGATCCACGGTCCATCAAGAACATATCTCCCTCAATCTCACTCACTTTCTTCACTCTCTCTCTTTCTCTTTCTTCTCTGCTGCTCTTCTTTCACTCTCTGCTCTTCTCTTCTTTTCTTCTCTCTCTGTCTAGATCGTGGAAGCTCTCTCTTCTTTTTCCCTTTTTCTTCTCTCAGCTTCTGCTCTCTGCTTTTTCTTCTCTTCTTCTGCTCCCAGGCTTCGATCACGATTAGCCTCCATCTGAAGACGAAGGCTCCAATATATACCAGCAGCAATAGGAAGGTAGGGTGTGTGCTTCCCACGCCTTCCGTCCAGAAGATTCCTCCTCGGATCACGTGCTCAGCACCACCTCGGATCAAGTGTCAGGTGCCAACTTTGGGTCACGTGCCCATTCATCAGTACGCTCAGCAACTGGAGTTAGATGGCGTCAACCCACTTGCTCCAAAGAGTTGACACAGCCTTCAGAGATCTTCAACCTATGAAACTCAAGTCTGCTGCGTTGACTCCATCAGTTTGCTGCGTTGACGCATTGATACGTTCCAGTGAACAAACAGCCTAGCCTTTTTAACTGCTGCGTCGACGCTTCTCCACTGCTGCGTTGACACGTAGGTGATCCAGTGATCAGGTCTTCAACAGATAGATGTGCTGCGTTGACGCTCTCAGCATGCTGCGTTGACGCATGGAGCTGCAGCGTCGATGCTGCCAATGTACTCCAGAGGCTGCAATAAGGGATACTTGAACTGCTGCGTCCACGCTACTTGATCAATGCGTTGACGCACCAGAGTAATCCACAAGATTCTTTCTTGATTGTTTGAACTACTGCGTTCACGCCACTTGATCAAGGCGTTGACGCATTGGTGTGTTCCAGCAGCAGAAATTGGATGGCTTCAGCCCTCTTGCTTTAAGGGGTTCATTAGCCTCTTCAGTCCCTGTCAGACAGATGAAACGAAGTCATCAGTTCTAAGTTTATGCATTGCATTGTATAGACTTTGATGTGAAGGTAAAGGCTAAAGCAACGTACAGACTTTATGATACTTAGATGAAAAATAGGCGAAAGCAATGTAAAGACTTCAGACTGTAGGAACGTGTGAACAACCAATGTGTAGACTCTTCAATCGACAGGCTTTGAAGCACAAAGGCAATGTACAGACTTTGCCTTAAAACGAATGTAAATACTTAGAATCAAAGAGGCGTTGTGTAGACTTTGAACCAGTGTACAGACTTGGAAGCTTGAGCCAATGAATAGACTTGAGACGCTTAAGGCGATGTACAGACTTGTTGAGGCTCAAGTGGTGTACAGACTTCGAAGTTCCACTGTGGATGTACAGACTTGAAGATCCACTGTGGATCTATAGACTTTAATGAGTGAAGCCCAATGTATAGACTTGATGTGTAGCTGAAGCCTTGAACGTAGGAATAGGCTGGAGTGTATAGACTTCAGGCTTCAGACCGAATGTTAAGACTTTGCCTAAGAAACGTAGGGAAGGACCCCAGTGTATAGACTTTGCCTTGAACGAAGGTAAGTGATGAGTGTATAGACTTTCACGATGTGTAGACTTGGAAACATGAAAGCTACAGTGAAGGAGTGTACACACTTGACCAATTCAAAGGCGAGTCGAATGTACAGACTCTAAGGTTCAAAGCCAACGGCTGTACAGACTTGGACTGATGTACAGACTTCATGAGTTGACGCTGTACACACTTAGCGAGTTGACGCTGTATACACATCCAATGAAGTGCGTTGACGCTGTAACATGAGCCAGTGAGATGCGTTGACGCTGTACAGACTTTGCCTAAGACGCTGTACACACTTGGCCTAAATCAATGTAAGCGACTGACACTGTACACACTTAGCCTAAGACGCTGTATAGACTTAGCCTAAGACATGCATGAACTGACGTTGTATATACTTAGCCAATGCAATGCACTATGAATGTATGGACTTACATGAGATGCTCATTGAGACGCTCAATGTATACACTTCAAGCCCAGTGTATAGACTCTCAGCCATGAAGAAAGCGTGAAGCACACTAATGCAGGAATGTATAGACTTGGAAGTCTATGTGCATGATAAAACCAATGTATAGACTCTGAAATGCAAGCGATGGGTCGACACATCAGCAAGGGTGGGTCGACCCACTACTGTTCAGACTGTAGATACATGCAGAGACATGATATCTGACAGAATGGCAATGCATATATATAAAGAACAAATGCCATCAATGCTAAACATCATCATTCATGTTGCTATCATATGCAGAATGCTCAAGAATAAGAATGCACAGAAATGCACTTTGTTTATTGCAATCATCAAAACACAATAGCATTGCTATCATCAAAATACAATATCAAATGCACTCAAATGCACTCACTGTCTTGCTATCATCAAAACCAAATAGCATTGCTATCATCAAAGCAACATAGCACATGCTTGTGCCTAAGAGGCACAACATTCTCCCCTTTTTGATGATGGCAACACAATGTGACAGTGAGTCACACACAAGATTTTCTCCCCCTTTGACATGATCAAAAAGAGAAAAAATAGTAAAAACAAGAGTGCAAAGTGCATTATGCATGCAAATTCCTCTAGAACATTCTCCCCCTGAATGTAGACTCCCCTGAATTATTTCTCCCCCTAAATAATAGCTCCCCCTTTGAGAAGGAATATGAACAGATAAACAAGGAAGAGAAGGTAGGAGGGTCACTTGACAACAGCTGAATCATAGGTTCAGAAAGGAAGCATGATTATAAACAACTGTTAAAGTATAAGAATCAGCAACATACAATTTTTA
The DNA here is from genome assembly GCA_022559845.1 of Amorphophallus konjac. Taxonomy (NCBI): domain Eukaryota; kingdom Viridiplantae; phylum Streptophyta; class Magnoliopsida; order Alismatales; family Araceae; genus Amorphophallus; species Amorphophallus konjac. Next base: position 201,121 of record JAHNEJ010002657.1, read on the forward strand.
AAATATTCAGGTTTAACAGTGATAAATCTAGAGTAAAACACCTGACCCTTGAAAAAGAGTTTATAGACTCCATTTATAGCAATGAATCTAGGGCACATGGTATTAATAGATAAGTCAGAAATAATACCCTTTTGTGATTAAACAGGGAAATTCAAGAGAGGCAACTTGAACATGTATTGATAAAAACAATTTTCACTCATTGACTTTTGATTTTTCGAAAGGTTACAGCAGTTTGATTTTCACTTTTGAATTTTTCAGAACCTGAACTAAGTAAATAGATCAGTGGCATTTATGCTGTTGACATTAGGTGTACACCTTGATCAGAGGCAGGTACCCCCAGTTATTAGGCATAAACTACTAGACCTATTTCAGATCAAAACCCACAAAGAATAGTCTTCACTTTTGACATTAAGGGTACACCTTGATTAGAGGCCAGTATCCCCAGTTACTTGGTGAGAACTCCCCCTATAGATTTGACCCTTTGAACAGAGATATTCTGAAGCACTTCATGACTATGAGTTCTCCTGCTTCATTGGAGGAGATCACAATTTCTCAATGCAATTCAGCCATTGCTCTGTCACTATGTTCAGTTCATAGCATTTATGATCTTATTTACTGCTGCCCTTATCTCTTTTAGAGTGATTGTTTGAAAAATAGTACACACTCTTATTCACCTTTTTTAGAAATTTCCAGATCAACACATTAGGCATTACAAAAACTTTTTCTAATCTTACCATGAGACAAAGATTAAGAGCTATAAAAGTTTTTCTTTTATCTCAGATTCTAAAGGCAGACATTTGACTCTTTAATTTATAAAGGTTAAACCTTTAGTTCTTTTCAATTTGTGAGAGTGATTCTTATAAAAGAACAATTGAAATAATCACAACTCAATGTACTAAACCAGAAATAGAACTGTTGTTCAGTGAAGGTTAGGGAAATGATAGCAATAGGCATTGAGTTCCTGGAGCATCTGATGTCAAAAGATATGAAAGAACTAGATGGGGACAGTGAGAAGTAGCAAGGATTCAATGAATTGAACAGAAAAACTCTCAGCTCCCCCTGACATCATGATGCAAAGATTATGCTATGCACTAGGCTGTTCAACATGCAGACTATGCAATAATGAAACATGAGGCAATTATGCAATCAATTTAAGTTTATGCATCTAACAACAAGTATGCAATGCATTGACACAAAGTTTATATAAAGCATCGACTGTAAAAATGATTGTGCAAAGCATCTAACAGCCCATTTATTCAGTGCAATAATCAGTGAGAGAAGAGCATCAGATATATGCAAAGTAAAACTCAGTAGCTGAGTCTGGAATGCAGATTGATCAGCTAGACATGAAGAGAATATCAGACATCAAATGGACAGTTCAACAATTTCAGATATCAAACAGACAAATCAGCATTTTCAGATGATGAAATTTAAAAACAAGTTCAGAACTAACCTGAGATGTAGAATCCTGGGGCTTCCTTTTTGAGTGCCTTGGCTAAATTACCCCTTTTATTTCTCTCACCAAGGCACACCTGCAACATATCAATCAATATGATCTTGCAGGGACCCAAGCAGTCTTGGGTCCTGCACTACCCCTATCAGGTGTTCTAAACATTCTTTTTGCAACATTATCATCAAATTCCATAAAAGAACAATCAGACATAGAATGTCCAAAATTTCCATAATAATGACATGAAACAACAGATTGTCTGGTCCTATGATGCTTATCAAAAGAAGCATGAGACCTATGAGATTGAGCATGAGTTGTTCTGTTATTTACATGAACATTCTGTTTCTTATTCTTCTTCATCTAGCATTCAGCAAATTTGTGACCTGATTTACCATAATTAAAGCATGAAAAGTTCACAGGTCATTTTGCAGAGAATTTAAAAACTTTGTTATTAACATGACTTACTTGGGCATGCCAACAGTCCTTGACTGTATGGCCATGCCTCCCACATTTGAAGCATTTAAGATGCTTGCTTCTAGATTCATTTTTACCCCAATGATTTTCTGACCAGCACTCAATAGCCTTGTGCCCAGGCTTATTGCAAGTGAAACAAATGATATGCTGATTAAATTTGAGTTTGTTTCTTTTGTGCTCATGATGATTTGGGGTGTATCTGGCATGCATTCTGTCATCAGATTTCAAAACATAGCACTCATTCATTAAATGACCATACCTACCACAATAATAGCATGAAGCATTAGATTTCCTGAAGGCATGGTTTCTTCCAGATAGATTCCTAGAATGCATTGTTTTATTTGCATGCTCATCCTCTTTTAATATTCTGCAATCATCCATGATATGCCCATGCTTACCACAGTAATAGCAAGAAGCATCAGATTTCCTAGGGGCATGGTTTCTATCAGATGAATTCACAGATGCATGTGAATGAGTACAAGAAGCATGAGCATTTTGCATTGACCCATCAGATTCAGCAGAGCTAACAAATTTCAGAGTATAACCAGAATTATTCTTTGCTTTCTTTGTTTGATTTTTCTTTTTCAATTTCTGATTATTATCAACAGGTTTTGTTTACTTTTCAATTTTCTGAGCTTTGAACTGAAAGACAGATTTTGAAGGTGACTTCTGATTTTCATTTTATTTTGGGGATTGCCTTGAAGTACCAGCTACATCAGTGCTTTGGACAAAAGTGGTATATAGCTGGTTTTTAGTGATTTTCTTAGCATCAGAACAGCAATTTGTTCCCCCTTCAGAGTTATCATCCTTCCTCTTCCCAACAGTTTTCATTTTTCCTTTAATCTTCGCAGACTCAATAGCTGACTTTTCCAGATTATGAATTTTATCTTCCAAGCTAGCAATGTGAAGTTCATAACTGGCTATTTCCTGTTTACTGCAATTAACACATTCGCTTAGAACTTGGTTTGCAGTTTTATACTTCTCAATTTCTTGTTCTAGACTGTTCAGAATTTTTGAATTTTCATCATAGACGGCTTTTCCTTTTTCTGTAGTGAGAAGTCTTTTAGACAAGCCAGTGTTCAACCACTTCAGTTTTTCAACTTCAGCTTTTAATTCAGTGTTTTCTTCCTCAAGATTTTTATCCTGAATTTCATTATTAGCACATCTCTCTCTTCCAAACATGTGCTCCAATTTTTCAATCAATTCATCTTCTCTTTCTTCTGCTTTAATTTTCTCAGCGAGCAGGTTTTTGTGATCATCTTTAAGTGAGGTAATCTGTTTATTTAGCCATTCATTCTCACTAAAGAGATCTTCATTACGTTCTCTTAAAGCTGAGCATATTTTACAATTTGATTTAGCAGAAAAGGACTGTGAAACCTCCTCATTGATTTCATTCATTCTGACCATAAGAGTTTTATTTTTCTTTTGAAGATCTTCATTCTCCAATTTCAGTTTGTCCAATTCAGAATTAACTTCAGTCAGTTCTTGCATGCCTTTTAGATGCTCATTTTTCTTATCATTCAGTTGATTCTCAATTTCAGACATTTTATCTAAGCATGTTTGTTTTTCAATTTCTAGAGATTTGAATGCTTCCTTTTGCAATGTACTATCATGATCAAACTCATTTATCATGTCTTCTAAAATAGCACATGCCTTACAAGAATTTTCATCGCTTTTTAGACTATCTCTTAGTTTTACATTTTCACATTTCAGTTCTCTTATTTCGTATAACATTTCCTTTTTCAATTTTTTCTTTTCAGATTTCAATTGTTCACATTTATTATTGAGTTCCTCATTTATATTCCATAAGTCATCAATTGAAAGTTCTTCAGGTTCAGAGCTTACCTCGGATGAAGTTTCATCACTAGCATTTCTTCTATCAGCCATCAAGCATTTGCTGTGATTCCTGATTAGCTTCAGTTTATCCAAAATGTCTTTGGCAGACCTGCAAGAAGAAATGCATTCAATTAGAGATCTATCAATTGATTCTTTTAATAAAACTACAGCTCTATTATTGACATAATCTTTCAGCTTATCCTTCTTGGTCCATTTATATTTATCCTTCGACAGTTTGTATGGGCCGTGAGTCATAACCTTCCATAATTTTGGATCAGTAGACTTTACATACCGATGGAGGTTTTCGAACCAAGAGTCAAAGTTACCACCTCTGAATATCGGAGGATTAGCCATCGAATCAGATAACAACCAAATTCAAAGCACAAAACAATAGACAACAAAACCAGATAAGCAAGACACGGCACTAACTCAGTGAAAATAAATACAGAACACAAGAGGCACACTTATGAAATGCACCAAACAGAAATGCACTAAACCAGATGATCAACGTAAAGCACTAAGACAGTAAATCAAAACGATTCCAAATGACCCACTCTGAAATGCACTAAACAGTTAGCAGGATCCTCTGCAGATTGTTAGATCTGTTAAGTCAGAGACAGCTCTGATATCATTTGTTGGGTTCGGTGCAAGTATTCAAAGGGGGGGTGAATGAATATAGCCTATAAAAACTTTCACCCAATATAAAATTTCGCTCAATTAGAATTTCGCTCACTCAACAGATTAAACACTTAGAGCAAAATCTGATCAAATCATCTAATGAACCTGTGATCAAACACTTGGAGCGCCCCTATGCAAACATCTAGCGGAAGCAAGCCATAAGCAATCAAACCACAATGCAAGAGGGGTTTTTAGGTGGTTCGATCCTGCAGACCTACATCCACCCCACACTCAACCTGAGTGTGGCTTCCTACTGACTCACAGCTTGAATAGCTGGGCATCACAGCTTGCCATACATCCGCTGGGCAACACAGCTTGCCGTCCGAGGAATCCTCCTCGCCCCGCTGAGCAACACAGCTTGCTGTCCAGTGGAATCCTCCACTGTAAACCGCTGGGCAATACAACTTAGCCGTCCAGAGGCAGCACCTCTGCAATCCGCTGACTAACAGCTTGAAGAAGATGTAAAATAGAAAACAGAAAATGGAAATAAACAGCAATCTGAAAGCTGTAAACAATGCAGCACAATGTGGCTCTTAAAGAGCTGGATGGCCTGGATTTGATCCACGGTCCATCAAGAACAGATCTCCCTCGATCTCACTCTCTTTCTTCACTCTCTCGCTTTCACTTTCTTCTCTGCTGCTCGTCTTTCACTCTCTGCTCTTCTCTTCTTTTCTTCTCTCTCTGTCTGGATCGTGGAAGCTCTCTCTTCTTTTTCCCTTTTTCTTCTCTCAGCTTCTGCTCTCTACTTTTTCTTCTCTTCTTCTGCTCCCAGGCTTCGATCACGATCAGCCTCCATCTGAAGACGAAGGCTCCAATATATACCAGCAGCAGTAGGAAGGTAGGGCGTGTGCTTCCCACGCCTTTCGTCCAGAAGATTCCTCCTCGGATCACGTGCTCAGCACCACCTCGGATCACGTGTCAGGTGCCAGCTTCGGGTCACGTGCCCATTCATCAGTACGCTCAGCAACTGGAGTTAGATGGCGTCAACCCACTTGCTCCAAAGAGCTGACGCAGCCTTCAGAGATCTTCAACCTATGAAACTCAAGTCTGCTGCGTTGACTCCATCAGTTTGCTGCGTTGACGCATTGATACGTTCCAGTGAACAAACAGCCTAGCCTTTTTAACTGCTGCGTCGACACTTCTCCACTGCTGCGTTGATGCGTAAGTGATCCAGTGATTAGGTCTTCAGCAGATAGATGTGCTGCGTTGACGCTCTCAGCATGCTGCATTGACGCATGGAGCTGCAGCGTCGATGCTGCCAATGTACTCCAGAGGCTGCAATAAGGGATACTTGAACTGCTGCGTCCACGCTACTTGATCAATGCGTTGACGCACCAGAGTAATCCACAAGCTTCTTTCTTGATTGTTTGAACTACTGCGTTCACGCCACTTGATCAAGGCGTTGACGCATTGGTGTGTTCCAGCAGCGAAAATTGGATGGCTTCAGCCCTCTTGCTTTAAAGGGTTCATTAGCCTCTTCAGTCCCTGTCAGACAGATGAAACGAAGTCATCAGTTCTAAGTTTATGCATTGCATTGTATAGACTTTGCTGTGAAGGTAAAGGCTAAAGCAACGTACAGACTTTATGATACTTAGATGAAAAATAGGCGAAAGTAATGTAGAGACTTCAGACTGCAGGAACGTGTGAACAACCAATGTGTAGACTCTTCAATCGATAGGATTTGAAGCACAAAGGTAATGTACAGACTTTTCCTTAAAACGAATGTAAAGACTTAGAAACAAAGAGGGGTTGTGTAGACTTTGAACCAGTGTACAGACTTGGAAGCTTGAGCCAATGAATAGACTTGAGACGCTTAAGGCGATGTACAGACTTGTTGAGGCTCAAGCGGTGTACAGACTTCGAAGTTCCACTGTGGATGTACAGACTTGAAGATCCACTGTGGATGTATAGACTTGAATGAGTGAAGCCCAATGTATAGACTTGATGTGTAGGTGAAGCCTTGAACGTAGGAATAGGCTGGAGTGTATAGACTTCAGGCTTCAGACCGAATGTTCAGACTTTGCCTAAGAAACGTAGGGAAAGACCCCAGTGTATAGACTTTACCTTGAACGAAGGTAAGTGATGAGTGTATAGACTTTCACGATGTGTAGACTTGGAAACGTGAAAGCTACAGTGAAGGAGTGTACACACTTGACCAATTCAAAGGCGAGTCGAATGTACAGACTCTGAGGTTCAAAGCCAACGGCTGTACAGACTTAGAATATTAAGACTGATGTACAGACTTCATGAGTTGACACTGTACACACTTAGCGAGTTGACGCTGTATACACATGCAATGAAGTGCGTTGACGCTGTAACATGAGCCAGTGAGATGCGTTGACGCTGTACAGACTTTGCCTAAGACACTGTACACACTTGGCCTAAGACAATGTAAGCGACTGACACTGTACACACTTAGCCTAAGACGCTGTATAGACTTAGCCTAAGACATGCATGAACTGACGTTGTATATACTTAGCCAATGCAATGCACTATGAATGTATGGACTTACATGAGATGCTCATTGAGACGCTCAATGTATACACTTCAAGCCCAGTGTATAGACTCTCAGCCATGAACAAAGCGTGAAGCACACTAATGCAGGAATGTATAGACTTGGAAGTCTATGTGCATGACAAAACCAATATACAGACTCTGAAATGCAAGCGATGGGTCGACGCATCAGCAAGGGTGGGTCGACCCACTACTGTTCAGACTGTAGATACATGCAGAGACATGATATCTGACAGAAAGCAATGCATATATATAAAGAACAAATGCCATCAATGCTAAACATCATCATTCATGTCGCTATCATATGCAAAATGCTCAAGAATAAGAATGCACAGAAATGCACTTTGTTTATTGCAATCATCAAAACACAATAGCATTGCTATCATCAAAATACAATATTAAATGCACTCAAATGCACTCACTGTCCTGCTATCATCAAAATCAAATAGCATTGCTATCATCAAAGCAACATAGCACATGCTTGTGCCTCTTCCCCACACTCCTCCACCCCCACTTCCCTTCCCATATACCCCATTTCCCCCCCATCATCTTCAACCTACGGTTTTCAGTTTGCAAGTAGCAGAGGAGTGCCCAGTTACAGAGGCTGCCACATCTTCACCTTGAAGATTTAGGTGGCATACCATACATCCACGGAAGCGTCTGCCTGTCTTATTCGCAACGGCTATGGTTTCATCTCCATCCGAGCACCAGAATGATCAGGAGGTCCATTCTCCCTCGACTACGCAAAACTACTCTGGCAGAAGACCAGAGCCAGAGTGGAAGATCTGCAGCGGCCAACCTCCTAGGAATCTGAGCAGTAGTTCTTCATCAAACATCTGCTACTCTGAGTCTTATTTCATCTCCAAAAAGCAGAGCTCCAATCACATTTGTGATCCAGAGTTATCAATTTTCTCCCTCAGCTATGCGGTTCTGCTACCCACAGTCTGCACCGACCTATCATCATTGTTCAGAGTTCCCTGGTCTTCTCTGGCATCGTTTAGCTTCACCGTTAGTTTTACTGCGAAGAGGACTCGTCCACCGTTCCAACGACTCTAACGGAGCTTGATTCTGAGTTCGGGAGCTGTCGGGGCATCCTCTGCAACCTACTATTGGAAACCAGGAGCTGCCAGTTCGAGAGTTTGCCTCCCTGTTTGGGCCTCCACCCAGGCCAGCATCGGCGACAGAAGAAATTAACAAAATTTGGACAACTTCCCCGGCCTCCTACGAAGATTTCCCAGGTGGTTTCGTCCCCAACAAAATTCGGTAGCAGCTGTAGCTGTCAATTCTTCAGTCACCTAACAGTACCCATAGAACTGGGCAGAATCGGCAACCTCCCGTCTTCGGTGTTCCCTTCTCAAATTCCCCCTCCCCGCTTGGCCGGCTGAAGGCCCCTCCCTTTGTGGAGGTAGTGTTTGGATGTAACTATCGTCTTCCCTTCCCCACGATCCCCCCCTTGCATGGGGTGTAGTGTTGTAATAGCTTAAACAGGTCAAGCTACCCCGGCGCGGCGTGTGGGGAACCCACGCTTCCCCGCTCGCCCTCGTCTCCGAGCGAGACTGGTTTCTTCAAACCGGTCGAGTGAGTGCTCCAAAACTTTGCTCTAATTCATGCTTGTTCTTTCAATATTAGTTCATAAACTCTGCTGGCCGTGACGAGAGCTCGATCCTTAAGCTCATTTGCTATAAGTGATCATCGTGGGAAGAGAGTGGAACCCGTGCCCTTTGGCACTTCGTCGGACCCTTGATTTGGGTGGCCATACCCTTGGGGAATCAAACTTTGGCCTTGCTGGCCCTCTACCAGCAAGGGCCCAGCCCACACAACCTCCTCTTGGCATTGCCAAGTTACCCCGGGTCCTAGTGAGCATCGGGTGAGCGATTGCCATTATCGGTCCGTTTTGAATGCTTAATTGTGCTTGCTTGTTGAGTCCTAGGTTGTGTCACATCAGCTGACAAACTAAAGACTACATCATGAATTTCAATATCAGTAGGAATAGCACAAAGATAGTCATTTTCATCCTGGTTTACTAAGCTGGGAATACAGTTCAAGAGATTATTCTCAATATGATGGTCTTGAGTGGAGAAGGCCTTCTGGAAATGGGAGATTGCTATTCTTTTCATATCCTCATGATCTGATGATAGACTGCCAGCAGGAGTCCTCAACTGAATAATTTTGTACTTGCGTCTGTTGGCTAATGTAGACATGTGAAAAAATTTTGTGTTTCTGTCCCCCTCAAGAAGCCACCTAATCCCAGATTTTTGTCTCCAAAAACATTCTTGCTGTAGAAGTCTGTCAGATTGATTATTCTTAGCTTCTTCTAAGGAAGCTAGATTGGCATCGGTAGGTTGCAGATCATAGTAATGCTCAGCTTGAAGAACAGCATCCTCAGTAGCAGTCAAATTTAAGTGAACATTGCCAAAGGTTTGTTTATTCCAAATCCGTAGCATCCTTCTCAATGATTGAAGCTTAAGATATAGGCAAGTCATGGGAGAAGAAGCAATAGGGCTAGATTGCCAGCATGCCTGGACATCCTCAAAAAACTGCTCATGTAATGTCCACATTTTCTGAAAGCAGAATCTGCTAATTCTTCGATCTTAAGAAAGCAATTTAACAAGAAGAGGGGAATGGTCAGATGCCTCCCTGGACAGATGCTCAATAGAGACTGGTAGAAGATTTAGCCGAGCTGCATTAAGGAGAACCCTATCCAACCAAGCCCAAATCCCTCTGCCTCCAGTCTGATTATTATGCCAAGTATATATAGAACCAGTGTAGCCACCATCAACTAAAGCACAGTCGGAGATACAGTTATTGAAATCTGTCATAGCAGAAAGGTTGGGGGAGTTACCACCATGGTTCTCATCCACATTTAGAATGCAATTGAAATCACCTACTACAATTCAAGGCCCATTATACTGAGAGTGGATATTAAATAAAGAAGCCCACAGGTTTTGCCTCTCAATAGCATTGCATTTGGCATAGACAAAATGTCACGCCCCGAGCGCGGAAGATACCCGGAGATGCGCGACGTGTCTATATCAATCATGTCAATCAGAGTGGTCGTGTATTCGACACAAAGACAGAGATGCGCAAAATAGCAAGATAACCCAATCCTTTATTTCATAATGGATAGACTATTACAAATCCAATACTCTGTTTAATAAAAAGGAAAAGAATACATATTTGACTCAAGAAACTATAGAAAAGACTAGATGACACTTGTAGAAGCTCTATCACTTTCACTCTTGACCATTCCCATCCGATTGACTTCCATCGTCGTCGGACTTACCTGAAAAGTAAAAAGGGACAAACGGGATGAGCGAACGCTCAGTAGGAAATTATATCTCAAGTACTAGCAAGTGGTTTAAGTAATTACATTTTCATGGATGCAATAAAGCTATGCATGCTCGCATGAAACGACAAGATAGAGAGAATGTAATATCAAAGAAATAAGATGAACTTTCATGAACAAGATACAAGTTATTCAAGATATTCAAGCAAGTACCATTATCGAGTCATGTCAAGAACTTTGGCTATCATGTATCAAGCAAGTAAATTACCCTTTTTCGGGCCACGCATTTCATTTCATGTCAAGTACGAGTCAAGTACAAGATGTGTGTGGAATGTCCAATCAAGCAAGTCAAGTACTCGGTATAATGCCAGATACCTTATCATTTTAACTCCCATGGGCACAAGTACTTTCGGGTGCTCCTCCCAGGACCAGATCGGGCCCTATATGCGCAGGCATTTATCATGTGTTTTGACATCCACTCTTGTTTATATAGCCAATATAGAATTTCAATAATCAAGCTTGTAGATACGTATGACAACTTTGATAGAATAGAGTCCAAAATATGACAAAGGACATAGAATGGCGATAATAACGGTATAATCACGAGTTCGATAAAACTAGGTAGAATATGGTTCCCTTAACTTAGGTACCAAGACAAATCAATATGGACATTCTTTATATAGAATTGAGGTCCACATGAACATTAGATCAAGCAAGATACCCTCATTCTTATCATAGAATTGAGGTTTACAAGAACGACATGATATGGCATGATATCATCATCCCATTAAGAATTTCTTATGATATGCTCTTTGTATAATCATAAGGGCCGGTATACCATGTTTTCTTTAGATTGACATGGCAAGGATCGTGTAATGGGTTTTTAGGGTACAACCAGCTCAGTCGGCCTTGAGGGAATCCAAGGCTACGAGGAGTCTTACGGAGGTCTCTATGACTAACTTGCTAGTCCAAAGGAACGGAATGTCCAATGGAGAGCTTGTATGTCAATGAGAGTTGAGTGTGATCGATAAATCAACATGAAACGTGGGACTATACTCACGGAGTGGAGAATAGTGCCGATATATATATATATGTATAATATATAAACCATCGGTTAGCAAATCAGAGGAAAAATCAGTTTACAGTAAAATAACGACTTAGGTCAAGTCGTGTCTCAAGTAATTAACGCCTAACTAAAGGGCGTTTACATATATTGCCAATTTGCAGAATTTCCATTATTTCATTAATTTATCAAAACACGCCTTTACTGGGGGCGTTTATTAAAAGTTGACGACTGCAGGGGCAGGCGTCTCATCATTTACATATTTGACAGGATATAATTATTCTCAGAAATTTATCAAAAACGCGCCCTTGGAAGGGGCGTTACTTTCAAAAACGCGCCCTTGGGAGGGGCGTTACTTTCCAATTCCATTTTACAGAATATGTGAATTTTAGGTTTTTAACATATACACGCCCTAGAAAGGGGCGTTACTTTTAATGTTCACGCCTTGTACTGGGGCGTTAGAATATGGAAAACGACTTTGTCCAAGTCGTGAATTTCAAGGAATTTACGATATTTTAATAAATAATATTTCGAGAGACAGGAGACATGTCATGTCAGTAAAATTTAACAGGAATTCACAGAGTCATGCAAGATATTAAAAATCAATATTTCATATGTATTGTAATTTTTAAACAGGATCAATTATTAATCACATGCGATTCTTATGAAATTAACGCCTGCGTAGAGGGCGTCAAATATTAAATTGACGACCACTAGTATGGTCGTTTCTTTTAAATTAGCGCCCTAATCAAGGGCGTTTCTTTCAAAATATTTCAGAAAACGCACGAAAACTATAATAATCATATGCATGACATGCTTATATATATATATATCTTGCATTAATTTCATTTGGGCTACAGTAGCTTGAGAAAACCTACCTTATGATCTGGATGAAGGAGATGAAAGGGCTTTGAAGCTTCAACTGCAACTTAATAGAAGAAGAACAATCGTTCTTCCGTCAACCTGGAGAGGAAACGAAGAATATTAATTCTTCTCATGCTACGTTCATAAAAAAAAGAACAGAAGAAGAAAATAGAAGAACATATGTTCTTCACGTACCTAGCAGCAGACGTTCGATCAAATGGGTTTTAGGGTTCGATCGAACATGTTATTTATAGGATTTTGAAGTCCTAACAAGAGTAGTGTTTGATTGAGGGTAATATATCCTTAATAGAGTCCTTACTCTAATAGACACTTACTAGATTAGGTTAATCTTTGCTGGATAAGTTCTGGGTTCGATCGGGTCACGAACTGAATTAACGCCTTTGGTCAGGGCGTGTATTCTTGAATTAACGCCTTGCATAAGGGCGTTTCTTAAAAAGCGCCTTGAAAAAGGGCGTTTCGTGTTTTAAAACACGCCCAAGATAGAGGCGTTTCTTTTACTTGCCTATTTGGTCGCGTGAGTTGACGACCGCACGTGTGGGCGTCCTTTCTTTAGTCACGCCTTTGATAGAGGCGTTTCTTTTTGAATTAACGCCCTAATAAGAGGCGTTATTTTTAATTTGTTTTATTTCGTCAAATTAACCCTATTCCTTTTATATATATTACTTCTGTAATATATATGTTTTAATTCATTTCAATTATTCATTTATTAGGGTTGCTACACCCTCCCCCACTTAAAAAGAATTTGGTCCCCAAATTCAATATATATATAATTATACACGCGGAGAGTGTAGGACATATACCTCTTAGAATAACTCGGGAAATCGTTTCTTCATAGATTCCTCGGTCTCCCATGTCGCTTCGCGTTCAGGATTCTTATTCCATTGCACCTTGATCATGGGAATAACCTTATTCCTTAGAGCTCGTATTTCTCGATCTAATATCTTTAAAGGCCTTTGTTCATATGTGAGATCTTTCTGGATCACCAGATCTCCATGCTCAATAATATGTGACGGATCGTGCACATACTTCTTCAACATAGATATGTGAAATACATTGTGTACCTCGGACAACTGAGGAGGCAACGCGATGCGATAAGCAACCTCGCCAACTCTTTCGAGTACCTCAAATGGTCCGATGAATCTTGGCGTAAGCTTGCCCTTAACACCAAATCTTCGTATGCCGCGTCCAGGGGATATTTTAAGAAATACATGATCTCCAACCTGGAATTCAAGATCTCTTCTCCTGGTATCAGCATAAGCCTTTTGCCTTGTCTGAGCAACTTGTAATCTTTCTCTGATTACTTGTATCTTCTCGGTTGTATCCCTTACCATGTCTGGACCTAATAGTTGTTTTTCTCCAACTTCGTTCCAACATATGGGAGATCGGCAACTCCTTCCGTATAAGGCTTCGAAAGGTGCCATTTGGATACTAGCTTGGTAGCTATTATTATATGCAAATTCAACTAAAGGTAAGTGGTCATGCCAGCTTCCTCCAAAGTCCATAATGCATGCTCTCAGCATATCTTCAACAACTTGATTAGTTCGCTCGGTCTGACCATCCGTTTGTGGGTGGAAAGCAGTACTAAAGTTGAGCCTTGTCCCCAACGAATGTTGTAATCCCTTCCAAAAATGAGAAGTAAAACGGGGATCCCTATCAGACACGATTGAGACAGGAATTCCATGTATCCTGACTATTTCTTTAATGTATAGTGCAGCTAGCACATCAATCGACCATCGGCTTTTGATTGGCAAGAAATGTGCCGATTTAGTCAATCGATCAATGATAACCCAGATTCCATCATGTCCTCCTTTAGATTTAGACAAACCCATGATGAAGTCCATACCAATATCCTCCCATTTCCACTTAGGAATATCTAGAGGATGTAGTTTTCCCGCAGGCTTTTGGTGTTCCGCCTTGACCTGTTGGCATGTGAGACAGCGTGATACATAGTCCGCTATTTCTCTTTTCATATTGGGCCACCAAAAGTTCCTCTTTACATCTTGGTACATTTTAGTTGATCCAGGATGAATAGTGTATCTTGATCGGTGAGCTTCATCTAAGATCTTCTTCTTTAATTCCGGACAATCGGGTATACAAGTTCTATCTTTGAACGATAACCTTCCATCAGAAGTTAGTTGAAAATCAGATTGTCCTTCTAATCTGCCTTTGATTTCTACTAACATAGGATCATTATCCTGAAGTGTTTGTATCTCAGATAACAAATCTGACTGTATGCTTACATGAGATAGTGTGACAAATTTGGATTCCGTGTCCAAGCTTATATTGAGCTCGGAGAATTGTTCAAGTAACCTCCATTCTTGTATCATACAATTGGCTATCCTTGCTCTCGGCTTTCGACTAAGGGCATCAGCCACATAATTACCCTTTCCGGGATGGTATTGTATACTGAAGTCGAAGTCCTTGAGATATTCTAGCCAGCGTCTTTGTCTCATGTTCAGCTCCTTTTGTGAAAATAGATATTTGAGACTTTTGTGATCGGAGTATACAGTAAACTGTATCCCATAGAGATAGTGTCTCCATATCTTTAGGGCAAATACTACCGCGGCCAATTCCAAGTCATGGACGGGGCAATTCTCCTCATGCTTCTTCAGTTGACGAGAAGAGTATGCTATGACCTTCCCATGTTGCATTAGAACACATCCGAGGCCAATGCCAGAAGCATCAGTGTAGACCTCGAATTTCTCTCCTTCAATTGGTAGGGCTAAGACCGGAGCTGTGGTGAGATGATCCTTGAGAGTTTGGAAACTGCTTTCACATTCCTCACTCCATTCATATCGGATCTCCTTACGAGTTAATCTTGTAAGTGGTACGGCGATCTTAGAGAAATCTTTGATAAATCGCCGATAATAGCCTGCAAGACCTAAGAAACTTCTGATCTCGCTTGCATTAGTGGGTCTCTCCCAGTTTCTCACAGCTTCAACTTTTGACGGATCCACAGATAAACCGTCCTTGGATATGACATGTCCGAGAAAAGCCACTTCTTCAAGCCAGAACTCGCATTTGCTGAGTTTAGCATATAATTGATTTGTCCTCAAGACTTGCAATGCAATCCTCAAATGCTCTTCATGTTCTTCCTTAGTCTTAGAATATATCAATATATCATCGATGAAGACTACTATGCATTGATCCAAGTAAGGCCTGAATATGCTATTCATTAACTGCATAAAGGCAGCAGGGGCATTTGTTAGTCCAAAAGGCATAACAACAAATTCGTAATGGCCATACCTGCTTCTGAATGCGGTCTTGTGAATGTCATCATCCTTGATCCTTAATTGATGATATCCCGACCGGAGATCAATCTTGGAGAAATATTTGGATCCTGAAATCTGATCAAACAATTCATCGATTCTCGGCAGTGGATACTTGTTCTTGATAGTAAGATGATTCAACTGTCGATAGTCAATACACAATCTCATGGATCCATCCTTCTTCTTTACAAATAAGACTGGTGCTCCCCACGGGGAAGTACTTGGTCTAATAAACCCTTTTCGGATTAGTTCCATCAACTGCTCCTTCAACTCCTTGAGTTCAGCAGGGGACATTCTATATGGTGCCTTTGAAACCGGACCAGCACCAGGGACTAAGTCGATGGTAAAGGCCACATCTCTTTGCGGGGGTAATCCCGGCAATTCCTCCGGAAATACGTCTGGGAATTCTCGTACTACTTGAACGTCTTCTATCTTGGTTTCCTTAGCTTCTTTATTAGTGACAAAAGATAGGAAGGATACACATCCTTTCCTGACGAGCTTGCTTGCTCGAAGAGCCGAAATAAGAGGGGATTTGCTTCGACTCTTAGGACTAGTATAAGTCAGTTCTGGAAATTCTTTGAAAACAATCTTGCTATTACGGCAATCAACCGTTGCCTGGTACTTAGATAACCAATCTGCTCCTAGTATAACATCATATTCTTTTAGATCTAAGCAGATAAGATCAATAGGAAAATTCTTTCCTCGAACCAACACCTCACAGTTTTGGTAATGATGCGTGATATCCGTCTCGTTTCCGAGAGGAGTAGACAACACTATTTTCATCCATTCTGGTTCTAGAGGTAATGGGTCAGCAAACTTCTTGGAAATAATGGAATGCGATGCACCTGTATCAAATAAGACATGTGCATATTTGGAACAAATTTTTAATGTACCTTCCACCAATCCGCCTTCTTCTTCTGGTTCGGTCTCTTGGATTGCATGAAGACGCGCGTTCCTTGTCACTGGGCGTTTACCCTCACCATCTTGGTCATTCATTAATGGACAATCGGGAATCCGATGTTCACGACTCCCACAACGGAGACATGCTCCTAATTTCCTCCAGCATTCTTCTGTTTTGTGACCAGCCTTGTCACAATGCTTGCATACTACGTTTGAAGGGGTAGTGGTGATAGAGAAAGGCTTGGATTTCTTGTACTTCTGATCTTGAGAGGAAGAACCTCCATTATTGGGCCTCTTCTTAAAGTTGGGTT
The DNA here is from genome assembly GCA_022559845.1 of Amorphophallus konjac. Lineage (NCBI taxonomy): Eukaryota > Viridiplantae > Streptophyta > Magnoliopsida > Alismatales > Araceae > Amorphophallus > Amorphophallus konjac. The sequence continues at coordinate 217,787 of JAHNEJ010002657.1, forward strand.
TAAAAGAACCCGAACTTGTGACTTGCTCCTTTTTGTCTTTCCCACGGATCCTATCAGATAGTTCCGTGGCATCTTCAAGCAACTGAGCTCGGCGCACTATTTCAGTATAAACTTGAATATCCATAGGCGCCAGTTGAGTAATGTAGTGGGGCCTAAGCCCATTAAGAAATCTACGGGCTTTCATCTTTTCCGTGCCAATTAAATGCTTAGCATATCTAGACAGTCTAGAGAACTGTGCTTCATAATCAGCCACCGATAAAGATCTTTGCTTTAATGCGGCAAATTCGGCGGCCTTCCTTTCCTGGACCCTATCAGAGAAATATTTGGCGTTGAAATATTCAACGAATTCACCCCATGTAACTTGAGTTGGGTCAATAGTAGCTTCAATCGACTCCCACCAGCATCTAGCATCCTTTTCTAACTGGAAAGTAGCTAATAAGACTTTGTCCTGATCCGTGCATTGCATGACACGGAATATACGTTCAATCTCCCGAACCCAATGCTCGGCATCGTCTGGATCGGTCGATCCCATGAACTTCGGGGGATTCATATTCTTGAATGCTTGGTGTAAGCTTCCAGCTCGTGGAGCACCACCTTGTGCTACCTGTTGTAGCACTTGGGTCATCCCTTGAAGGGTACGCTGCATGTTGCGCCATTGAGCACGTTCGGCAGCCATTATCCTACAATTACAATAGCTATGTTAGTATTATATCACTATGATCTTATAAAGGACTCATTGATCATTTAACCCTTGGTTCTACCCACTCTCACTTGGTTAAAGGTTTTGAAACCTATCCTTGGACTTGGGTTTCCTAGGAATTGAATACCTTAGGCTCTGATACCACAAAGACTGTCACGCCCCGAGCGCGGAAGATACCCGGAGATGCGCGACGTGTCTATATCAATCATGTCAATCAGAGTGGTCGTGTATTCGACACAAAGACAGAGATGCGCAAAATAGCAAGATAACCCAATCCTTTATTTCATAATGGATAGACTATTACAAATCCAATACTCTGTTAATAAAAAGGAAAAGAATACATATTTGACTCAAGAAACTATAGAAAAGACTAGATGACACTTGTAGAAGCTCTATCACTTTCACTCTTGACCATTCCCATCCGATTGACTTCCATCGTCGTCGGACTTACCTGAAAAGTAAAAAGGGACAAACGGGATGAGCGAACGCTCAGTAGGAAATTATATCTCAAGTACTAGCAAGTGGTTTAAGTAATTACATTTTCATGGATGCAATAAAGCTATGCATGCTCGCATGAAACGACAAGATAGAGAGAATGTAATATCAAAGAAATAAGATGAACTTTCATGAACAAGATACAAGTTATTCAAGATATTCAAGCAAGTACCATTATCGAGTCATGTCAAGAACTTTGGCTATCATGTATCAAGCAAGTAAATTACCCTTTTTCGGGCCACGCATTTCATTTCAAGTCAAGTACGAGTCAAGTACAAGATGTGTGTGGAATGTCCAATCAAGCAAGTCAAGTACTCGGTATAATGCCAGATACCTTATCATTTTAACTCCCATGGGCACAAGTACTTTCGGGTGCTCCTCCCAGGACCAGATCGGGCCCTATATGCGCAGGCATTTATCATGTGTTTTGACATCCACTCTTGTTTATATAGCCAATATAGAATTTCAATAATCAAGCTTGTAGATACGTATGACAACTTTGATAGAATAGAGTCCAAAATATGACAAAGGACATAGAATGGCGATAATAACGGTATAATCACGAGTTCGATAAAACTAGGTAGAATATGGTTCCCTTAACTTAGGTACCAAGACAAATCAATATGGACATTCTTTATATAGAATTGAGGTCCACATGAACATTAGATCAAGCAAGATACCCTCATTCTTATCATAGAATTGAGGTTTACAAGAACGACATGATATGGCATGATATCATCATCCCATAAGAATTTCTTATGATATGCTCTTTGTATAATCATAAGGGCCGGTATACCATGTTTTCTTTAGATTGACATGGCAAGGATCGTGTAATGGGTTTTTAGGGTACAACCAGCTCAGTCGGCCTTGAGGGAATCCAAGGCTACGAGGAGTCTTACGGAGGTCTCTATGACTAACTTGCTAGTCCAAAGGAACGGAATGTCCAATGGAGAGCTTGTATGTCAATGAGAGTTGAGTGTGATCGATAAATCAACATGAAACGTGGGACTATACTCACGGAGTGGAGAATAGTGCCGATATATATATATATGTATAATATATAAACCATCGGTTAGCAAATCAGAGGAAAAATCAGTTTACAGTAAAATAACGACTTAGGTCAAGTCGTGTCTCAAGTAATTAACGCCTAACTAAAGGGCGTTTACATATATTGCCAATTTGCAGAATTTCCATTATTTCATTAATTTATCAAAACACGCCTTTACTGGGGGCGTTTATTAAAAGTTGACGACTGCAGGGGCAGGCGTCTCATCATTTACATATTTGACAGGATATAATTATTCTCAGAAATTTATCAAAAACGCGCCCTTGGAAGGGGCGTTACTTTCAAAAACGCGCCCTTGGGAGGGGCGTTACTTTCCAATTCCATTTTACAGAATATGTGAATTTTAGGTTTTTAACATATACACGCCCTAGAAAGGGGCGTTACTTTTAATGTTCACGCCTTGTACTGGGGCGTTAGAATATGGAAAACGACTTTGTCCAAGTCGTGAATTTCAAGGAATTTACGATATTTTAATAAATAATATTTCGAGAGACAGGAGACATGTCATGTCAGTAAAATTTAACAGGAATTCACAGAGTCATGCAAGATATTAAAAATCAATATTTCATATGTATTGTAATTTTTAAACAGGATCAATTATTAATCACATGCGATTCTTATGAAATTAACGCCTGCGTAGAGGGCGTCAAATATTAAATTGACGACCACTAGTATGGTCGTTTCTTTTAAATTAGCACCCTAATCAAGGGCGTTTCTTTCAAAATATTTCAGAAAACGCACGAAAACTATAATAATCATATGCATGACATGCTTATATATATATATATATCTTGCATTAATTTCATTTGGGCTACAGTAGCTTGAGAAAACCTACCTTATGATCTGGATGAAGGAGATGAAAGGGCTTTGAAGCTTCAACTGCAACTTAATAGAAGAAGAACAATCGTTCTTCCGTCAACCTGGAGAGGAAACGAAGAATATTAATTCTTCTCATGCTACGTTCATAAAAAAAGAACAGAAGAAGAAAATAGAAGAACATATGTTCTTCACGTACCTAGCAGCAGACGTTCGATCAAATGGGTTTTAGGGTTCGATCGAACATGTTATTTATAGGATTTTGAAGTCCTAACAAGAGTAGTGTTTGATTGAGGGTAATATATCCTTAATAGAGTCCTTACTCTAATAGACACTTACTAGATTAGGTTAATCTTTGCTGGGATAAGTTCTGGGTTCGATCGGGTCACGAACTGAATTAACGCCTTTGGTCAGGGCGTGTATTCTTGAATTAACGCCTTGCATAAGGGCGTTTCTTAAAAAGCGCCTTGAAAAAGGGCGTTTCGTGTTTTAAAACACGCCCAAGATAGAGGCGTTTCTTTTACTTGCCTATTTGGTCGCGTGAGTTGACGACCGCACGTGTGGGCGTCCTTTCTTTAGTCACGCCTTTGATAGAGGCGTTTCTTTTTGAATTAACGCCCTAATAAGAGGCGTTATTTTTAATTTGTTTTATTTCGTCAAATTAACCCTATTCCTTTTATATATATTACTTCTGTAATATATATGTTTTAATTCATTTCAATTATTCATTTATTAGGGTTGCTACACAAAAGATGTTTGAAAACCTGGTAGAACAACATTAGCTTGAAGAAGTGTGATCTGCTGATCATCCCTGCAAATAATAGAAAATTTCAGAGGGTCTTTCCAAAGAACCCAGATGTGAGCCAGCCCATTAGTGTTAGCAGCAGCATTGTCCATTCCGAATCTTCTGCAGATACTGTCCAATCTGCTATTGTTTATTTTTGGTTCCAAAAGCACAATGCAGTCAATACTATGAGTCTTTATTAGGAATTTCACTCTGCCAATAGAGAGATCATTCCCTATACCTCTGATATTCCAAATAATGAAATTCATAATGAATGTTTGATATTAGGAATATTACCCGTGGATCCTGTTCTCAACATTGATCTGGTAGTAACCCCTGAACGCTCATTATGTAGTACCAGGACATTCTGAGAGTCTACAAGATTGGCAATATCCAATCTTCTAGCAATGGCCTCATCGGTTGGTGGAGCTTCATGATCTTGCAAGGCATTAACAACTGCAAGTTCAGGAGCAAGCGCAATTGTGTCGTCCTGGACATTAATTTGGGTTGAAGGGAGTTCCAAAGGGGGGCGGACCAAAGCTTCGGAGTGAGCAGCTAGAGAAATTTCCTGGTGTCTATGCACGGAGGAAATATGAGCCAAGCAGGGGTTCCGGGGGAGGTAAGTCTGGCTCGCATCCAGTAGGTTGTCCCACAATAATAGTAGGTAAAGGCATCAGAGGATTATCCCCTCGCTGGCTATGAATAGGGGATTTAGCAGGATCCCCTGGATCTGGTAAAGGATGATTAGAAGAATTCACTAAAAAACTCCCATTCAAGTCTAAAGACTGATTAGAGCATTCACCCAGGAGAGTACTCCTTGAACTAAGCAAAGCAGAACTATTGGGAGGAATGCAAACATCAATAGCCCAGGTGGCGTTAATCAAGTTGTCTTCTGTTTTATCCTTCTGATTGATTACAGTTTGCCAAATAGCCTTGCCTTTGATCTCTAAGCCATTTAAAGCCTGGGAAGAAGCAATCTGCTTGGGCTTTACATTTATAACGAGTTCCTTGGACCTTTACAGTTTGCCACATTATGACCAATGCGAGAGCAAGTAGTACAATAAAAAGGAAGATCTGGGTACATAACATCCTGCCAGGCACCACCTCCGGGAAGCCAATCCAAACTCTCGAAGGGTGAGGTTTAGAAATGTCAAGCTCAATACAAACATGAGCAGCATTCGTTTGGGATAGATCAAAGTGGAATGATCAACTTTCAATACCCGACAACATTACCAGCGATGGACCGAATCAAACGCCTCTCTCTCTCCCGTTCTCTCTCATTCTCCTGCCTTCTCACCTCCGGCTGCAGACGGAGGGGTGCATGGGCGTACTGGTGACGACGAGATGCTGTTGAGGTGCGCAATAGTGCGAGGATCGAGAAAGATTTGGCGCGATCCTGAACGATGGATTCAAAGCCGACGGTTCGGTTCGCGGCACGGTTTTCGGCGTAGTTTAGTCCCTTCGGGGCACGGTTTCTTTGGTGGAGGTAGGGTGATGGTTCTCACTTCTTCCTCTCCGTTTTCCCTGCCATTGCACGCCGTTCGGCAAAGAAATGGCAGAGTTTGGGCTTGTTTAGTCTAAACCGTGATTTTCGAGTAGTTTTTAGGGTTCGCCGGAAAATGGCAACCATTTGTAGCTCGGTTAGTGTTGAATAGACCGTTGGGATGTTAGGATCCCATCCATACTTGTTTTATGTTGACCGGGTGGTCATTCGAGGCCGGTAGGAGCTCGGGAACCTCGTTGACCCATTTAGGGTGGATTCGTTGGAATCGCCCGGATCTTGTGTTTTTTGTGGTTGCATGTGGGATTTTTAACCTCCTTATGTTGTTTTCATCGATTGGGTTGGTTTCTCCTGCGCTTCGGCGGAATGGGGCGTGGAACGGGCCGATTTGGCCATTCCTCTATTTTCCTGCCGTAGCTGATGTGGCGGTCGTTCCAGGGACCGTCATTTGCTCTGACGGCGTGCCGCCGCCACCGCCGTTCGTGCCGCCTTCGAGCCGCCGCGAATCCGTCTTCAATTTTTTGTCCTGCTAGACAGAGGTGTCTTCACGAAAATCCTGCTACCAGCCACAGCCTCTTCGTGGTTTGTAATTTTTATGGTGTGTTTCTATCTTCCATCCCATCATCCACAAAAAAATTCAGGTCGAAAATCCTTTGTTTGATATTTTTGCAATTTCGGTCTTCAATCACTCCCAGATCTGTCCTGTCTCTATCTACAGTGATAGCAGCTCTGCGTTTCCCATCTCCGACTTCTTTCGATTTTTTGGGGATCCCAATTTTACTGGGCGTTCTTTCCATCATCCCTACATCCACCATTTTTCGTGATTTTTGATCCGCCCTCTATCCATTTTTTAAAAATTTGTGTTCTATCTCTGCTACAGTATTTTTAGCTAATTCCCAGATCTGACCACCTTCAACTTCAAAAATCAGAACAAATCACAGCCACATCCAATCCTTCATCCAAAATAGTTCTGGTTTCCTAGCTTGATTTCCTACAACTTTTTGAAGACCACCACTTCAGATTCGGACGTTCACATATCGGTCAAAGGCAGTTCTCAGACAAGTTCTCTGCAGATCTGAGAGTCTGGTCACTATACAATAGCAACTCAAAAATTTATTAAAGCCAGATCCGTGCAGATCCAGGTTTGATCTCTAGGCCTCGGTTGAAGTATTTGAAGAGAGCTTTCCAACGGCGCCAGTTTCGTGTCGATCTGACATCGGGGCTGATCGCATCGTCCATTCTCGCCAGAGCGCGCGCTGAAAACCAGAAGCTGTAGATCCGTGGCCGGTTATTCCGACCGGTGCCGAACGGAGCCGCCGGCCTCCGGCCGGTGAACCAGCATGCCGCCAGCCCGGGGAGCGCTTCCCTAAGTGTCCCCACTATAGCGGTGCCATCAGGTCCCACACGGCCCCTCCGGACAGCACGTGGGCCCCCGTCACTAGTTCGGGTGTTACCGAAATCAACGCGAGAAGCCGCCGTCAACCCGAATTCAGTCCTCCCGGGCCCCATTGTGTAGCCCTTTACCCCCCTGCGTGGAGTGGGCAGCGAGTTGTATTGCTGTAATACTGTGTATTATTATTCCGGGAGTACGAGTTTCGGCCGGGCCCGTCTTCCCCACGCCGAGCGCGTGGAGGTATGTTCTCGCTCCCTACACTCGGCATTTGCTTATTTTCATATATATCTTTATGCCGCTGCTAGAGAGCATGTGTAGGGATATCTAGCTCGCTATATGATGTTTATTATCGCTGTGTGAGAGAGAGAGTGACCGTCCGTGACCCGATCTGGGCACAAAAGAGAGTCGATCACCCTAGCTCATTGCCGGTTTCTCAACCGCACACGTCCGACGCTTCCCTCGTTAAGGGACAATCGTGAGCTTGTCGTGTTCGTGGTCCGTCCCGCATCAGTTTGGTATCAAAGCGAGTTGAGTCTAGGGTGTCAAAAAAAGTATCTTTTGCATTGCATCCCAATAACCCGGTATATCAAAAGGTGTTGTCCAAACGTTAGGTACGCCTATCAGGATGGTCGCACACTTTCGCGAGTGGTCTTCGGATCGGTTATATCTACCGCGTACTGAGTTTTGGTTATGTCTAGGTGCATAGTTAGCATCACATTTTACTTTAAACTTAAAAAAAAATAGTCTTGCATCTCCATTCCTAGGGGACCCAACCCCATCTTTACAACCTTGGCTGCATCCCGAGCCTATAGTCCGATGAAGTGGGCTCAATGTTCCAAGCCATGATGCGATAAGTGCAAAGGTTTAGTTCAAGCCTAGATCGGTTTAGTACTAGCCTAGATCGATCTATCGGGGTAGATTGGTTGTTCCCGGAGCCACCCCAAGGACCCCTTCACCACGAGAAGGACATTCCTTCCTCACCCATGAGAGCTCCAATGTCATCACTCTCTATTTTCGAACTTGATTCGGAACCATCTCATTGGAACTACCAAAGCCCGAGCCACCCATATTTCTAAAGGGTACTCTTTATATAGCCGAGCCACTTCTTAGATGGCTCTAAGAAGGCTCGGTCCCACATCCCTTTCCATCCATGGACCCCACCCTACCTTTAGTGCCGGTCAACTCCTCCCATACCACATTTCGATCTAGTCACCATGTTGGCACGTTAGACGATCTTGTCATGGGATTAGAGTCACAATGGAAGTTGACGCATCTTTTGGCCGAGGCTTTGACCAACCCGCTAGTCTTAGCTTCACCCATCTGGCCTTAGGGTCCATTACCTCCGTGTGCACCGTGGGGTGTGTCACCATGGAGATTCTTCTACTCCTCCCGATGCCGGCCGAGTCGACTTCGTTCCCTTTTGCCCAAGGGAGGAATCTTATTTCCTACACATGTCCGTCGTCCCACCGATCATAATGTATGGCGGTGATTATGAATTCTAAACATGGGACCATGTCATGTTGGAACCCATCTCACGGGGTCATACCTTCTTCGACCCTTTTGATCCCCTCACTAGTGAATCTCCCGAGCCGCCATCTTCACTCCACTTCCTCCACGGAGTTCACTATCAAGCCTTTTCCACTCGGGCCAAGCAACCTCCACATAGTCATAGGTCCGAACCTTCATTCGGGGGTAATGAAAACTTTGGTTTCCCTGATCCATCTAAACCACCCGCACCTCCCGGACTTCCACATCCAAGCCCAATGTCCATGATTGGTTGCATCGTAAGATGTCTAGGGGTTCCCCATGATGTCAACTCCGGTTACGTCAAATGCATGCATGGCACATATTCGGGTGTCCTGGTCCGCCGTCCCATGTACGGGTTGGACTAACATTAGGTGTGTCTAGGGTCATAGATGAGTCAGTGTGTTTTCTTTGTGTAGTTTGCATATGTGTGTTAGTGCATGGTGAGTCTGCATGTGTCTTGTGTAAGCTCGTTGTCATTCTCTTATGAGTAAGAGGCGATTGGACCCACTCGATGAGTATGGGATCGGTTCCATATCTACCCGGATCTAGTCACCTATAGGGACTCAGCGGTGATTCCTAGTGAGTCTTCGAGCCGCCACCTCCCCTTTTGAGAGTGCCCCACCCGGAGTGTTCACCTTTAGCCCATAGCAGCTTGTGCATATCGAGTATATATGGAATGAGCAGGTGACGGTCACTTGGAGTGGAGTATACCCGCGTTACTTGGCACGGTGACAGATCCGCCGGAGTACCCGAGCACCCATACCCCTACTCGATGGGGTCGAGTTCCTCCCACACCGGGGAGAGTTGATGGGAATCGACGCCGATCATGTACATTTACTTTTACATTTATGTCCTTTTAGTTTGTGTTTATATCCTTGGGAAAGTATATGCACAATTGTACGGCTTTATAAGCCAATGCATCATTCCCACGGATTGTGTGGGTTTCTATGTAATTTGTCAGTAGGACCATCAAGGGGGCCCTCAGCCCTCTCCCATTGGTCCATGTCACTTGTGGGGCTGGTCAACTATCCTAGGTGGACATCTAGAAGGTTGGACTAGTCATATGCCACATGGGTAGACAATGGGGTAAGAATTTCCATGGTAGGCTACCTACCATGTCAAACTTGTCCCCCTTGCCATTCTTGGTCAATACCCCCCCCCCCCCCTTATATATTATTTTTTTTTTGTGTGATTGGTGGCATGCAATCTTAGACCATCCATCTAACCCCTAGATCCAAGGGTTGAGGTTGGATTTGGTTGGAATCATATATAAGCTTGTATTTTCATGTGAATATTAGTGAAAAATCAGAAATTTTGTTGAATGCCAAGAAGGCTCTTGCGCCCCTTCCTCTCCCCCTGGTTTCCTCTCCTCAAACCTCAAGTTCTAGAGTGTATCAATCTTCTATCTCCCCACTCAACCTCTGATCTTCATCTGTGCCGCCGCCGCCGCCGTTCGTGCCGCCTTCGAGCCGCCGCGAATCCGTCTTCGGTTTTCTGTCCTGCTGGACAGAGGTGTCTTCACGAAAATCATGCTACCAGCCATGGCCTCTTCGTGATTTGTAATTTTTGTGGTGTGTTCCTATCTTCCGTCCCATCATCCACAAAACAATTCAGGTCGAAAAATCCTTCGTTTT